>PVKC010006462.1:0-31116 GCA_004027635.1 Crocidura indochinensis
AGGGGTAGCTCTCAGCCCTGCAATTGGAAAGGTCTGCACCCGGCAAGGTCTTACTCACTCATTGGCGCGCTGGCGGCTTCAGAGTGCAATGATTTCTGGGTTTGCTTCCCAGGGCTCTGTTCTCAAAGGAGAACTCCAAGGAATCAGGACAGACAGAAGCAGGAAGAGATCCCCTTAGTCCTCAGAGTTCTTCTGGGGCCAGTATTAACTTTTGTATCTTTAATGTACATAGTTACTATATACCCCACCACTAAAGTGAGAAGATCATTCATCACTCTCCTTATATCAATTCTAGTCCTTAACCATTTTAGACATAGAAGGTGGCTTAGGGAACATTAGCTAATATCTCTCTAAGAGATTATTTATTCTTTTCACTGATCCATCCTTTCTTATATCCTTTTATTCTTTTTCCCCCTAAAATATCTTAAAAAAGCAAACATGGGGGCCCGGGAGATAGCATGAAGGTAAGGCGTTTGCCTTTCATGCAAAAGGTCATCGGTTTGAATCCCAGTGCCCCATATGGCCCCCCTTGCCTGCCAGGAGCAATTTCTGAGCATGGAGCCAGGAGTAACCCCTGAGCACAAAAAAAAAAAAAAAAAAAAAAAAAAAAAAAAAAAAAAAAAAAAAAAGCGAACATGACCAAAAAGTGAACTTTTGTTAAATCTAATCACTTGGAATATGAACGTTTGTTATTTCTTTATTTTACTGTAACTTTTAGATTTCATAAAGCAGAAATCAAAGTAAACATAAGGATAAGTCTTGTACAAATAAAATTATAAGCTAAGTACATAAACTATGTATTAAGAAGTATGGCAAGATTTGAAGGAATAAAGGGAAGCATTCAGTTAGCATGTAGTGAAACAACTTTCTGACTGCATAAACACACTTCTCAAAGTTAGGAACTAACTAACATTGACTTTTGAGTCAAATAGAACATTAATGATCATTGATCATTTGGCATCAATCTCCCCCACTTTTGTTTCTTCCCCCATCAGTGAACTCAAGATTTAAAATACTGTGTTTGGTTGTCTTTTCCCATTATCAATAACCAGATCCACTACCCTAAAACAAGTAGTTGCTATTGTTTTAGCTGCTCAAACTGTAAAGAAGAATTTTTTGCTTTGATTGGGGCCACACTTAGTAGTGCTCAAGTCTTACTCCAGTCTCTGTGCTCAGGGATCACTTCCCATGGTGCTTGAGAGATCATATGTGGTACCAGGGATAGAATCCAGATTGATCCTATGCAAAGCAAGTACCCTATTCCCTGTACTATCTCTCTAGCACTGAAAGAGAAATTCTTTTTATTTTCTTTCTTTTTTTTTTTTTTTTTGGTTTTTTGGGCCACACCCGGTGACGCTCAGGGATTACTCCTGGCTATTCGCTCAGAAGTAGCTCTTGGTAGGCACGGGGGACCATACGGGGAACCGGGGGATGGAACCGCGGTCCGTCCAGGGTTAGTGCAGGTAAGGCAGGCACCTTACGTCCAGCGCCACCGCCCGGCCCCTCTTTTTTATTTTTTATTAACTCATTGTGAGTTACAAAGTTTAAGAGTTATTGACAGTTGGGTTTCAGTCATACAATACTCCTTTTATTTTTTGATGATTTTTTTTGAGAAGTCTTTTCCTGTAAACTCTTCTTTTTGGAAATGCAGAGATAAAATTAGTTGTGCCTTTAACAGAAATGACCTTCGAAAAGTGAAGACAGCTGGCCTGAATTTTTATGTTTTCTATATAGAAAGACAGTGCTTTATGCAAACATGTGAGGATCATCTGAGGATGTCACCACAACGTACAAAGGGACTGTGAAATTAAACTTTGAATTTTTTCTTTGAATTTTTTTCTCTTGTTATATGGAAGAAATGAACCTGCCCAGCTCTGAGGGCAAACATTTGCCTGGACTTGGAGGCAAAGGGGTCCTGCCCTGTTCAGGAGAAGTACATAATTGATGAGCATCTTTATCAGATTCGAAAGGGCAAAGACACAAAGGGGAACCGGATGCCTGCTTCAGAACTGATACCTGAGCAGATAAAAGAGGAAGCTATGTTATCTCCTTATTAATGGCACTGAATATTTTATAGGCGACTAGCATTGCCTTGCCAACTGTGCTGCTAGTGAGAATTAACCAAGAGATCCAAAGACCCAAATAGAATGTTTATCTTAAAGGCAAAACCTCTAACTTGTTGTCCAGTGTTTGGCTTTTTTCTTTCACTTGCTTGAAAAGTGTTCACTGGATAAGAAACACAGTTGGTGTCTGATGCCACAGGCTGCTGGTTGAAGTTCAAGTTGCCTGAGATGTGACTTCTTGTTGCAGGAAGATGAAAGAGGGAAGGGAGGAAGCTCTAGCCAAGTGCTAGTGAAATAGGCATTGACATTTAGCTTCCTTATTTTTCTTTGGAACCTCAACAGTTCAGAGTCAACTGTGAACACATCAATGACATCATTGAAAATAACACCTGACTTGTATCAACCAGGGTTGCCACCAGATTTATGCCCACCCCAATCTAACCAATCAGGTTCCAAGAACCTTCACAGGTAAAACCAAGCAAGGGTTTAGCAAAGGGAGCCATGCTGTCTTTGACTTCCTTGAGAAAATGGCTTTATTTGAGCTCTCTCTCAAATTACATTTCATATATCAAACTACTTATTTTCAAAGCTGAACTTTCCTAGATATCACATAGAAGTGACTATACAAAAAAAGGCATAAAGTAAAACATAACAGAATAAGAATAGGGAGATAGAGTGGCTTATTGTCAACATTTTGCAATGTTTACATTAGACATTTCTAATATGTCATCCAGCTCACAACCTGCCTGCCTTCTCTCTACTAAATCCCATGGGCCTTTCATTGTGAGTATATATTCTAAATATCTGTCTCCTGAGTGGGTAAGACATGGCTTCAGATGATAATTTCCATCTAAATTGAGGGGTGAATATGGTGGTCATGACCCTGTAGAATAGGAAGACAAAAATTTCACAATCTTTAACTCACTGCACCCTATCTAAATTGCTGTATGTTTATTTGTTTTTGACTCAAGTGAATTAAAGTCCGTTTTGTTTAGAGCATTTCACAATACCTCCTGAAATTTTTGGAGATACAACATACAATGGAGAAAGAGTGAAGACAGAATAAAAACCTAATGGCCATGCAACACATCACACGATGGGGGCTTTCTGCTTAGTTGTGCAAACGCAGTCCAGTGGGATACAGTTAAACAGAGTGCTGCAGGGAAACATTTTGCTGTCTGCCAAAAAAGCAATGGTGTTGAATGGTATGAGAGACCACAAAATTGCATTTCTCCACTAGACACTAGCTAACATTGTAATGGGAAAATATATTATCAGTTTCCCTCACCTGGGTCCATTCTAGCCAGAGGAAAAGTGATTCCAACCCATTTACTAATCTACAAAGGATTAACTCCCTATGAGTCTCTTTCTGGATCTTCCCACTGTCTTTTGAGTCAAATACATAATTTCCTGAGTTACGCAGTAGTATTAGCCAGGATTTAGTCATGTTGGGGAGTCTGTGTTATGCATTCAAAGTACAAATACAACAACATTGAAAACATGAGATTTAAGATGACCAAAGAATTTTAACTTGCCTGCTTACGTGGCAGGTGAGGGGTTTGGGGAATTAGGTTAGACAATGGAGGATGATGGAGTCTGGGAGCACTGGTGATGGGAGTGTACACTGGTGGTGATATTGGTGTTGAAATATTATATGCCCACACAATGGGAGAACAGATCTACACAACTGAATTGGAGTGGTTTAATGGGGGTGCATTGGGTTTTTAGGAGAGGGAGGAGGATACACTGATGATGAGTGTGATAGTGAAATTTATACCCATGAGAAATTATTATTAATGGTAATGTAATTGATTGCATCTTAATCAATAAAACATTACAAAAATGAAAAAAAATATTACATGCCTAAAACTCAACTATTAATAACTTTTTAAGTCACTTTTTAAAAAATAGATAACTTGAAATGGGGATGTAATGAAGGAAATGGGGAGATGCCTAGATCACCCCTGACCCCAAAATACTAGGGAGGAGAATGATAGAGAAGGAAAGAAGTCAACGGGTGAAGGAAGATGATGAGAAAAAGAAATAATGGGGGAACAGAGACCAGGGACCTTGGATATATGGATAATGTGGAGAAGTGATATAGCTCTGTTAAACTCAGCAGCACCATAAACAAAATGGTGGCAAAATATACCTGTCTTAGGAGGACCAGTCTATGATAGGAAGCTTTCCACAAAGAGCAGAAAGTGCAGTTAGAATAGAGAAAGGTCTACTCCTGAGCGTCAGCAGGTGTGGCCCAAAAACCAAAAAAAAAGAAAAGAAAAGAAAAAGGTCTACTATAAAAGTGATTGTTGGATTGATTGATCACTCTGGACAAGAATTGGGTGCTAAAAGGGGATAAAGTGAGATGCATGGCACCTCTTCATTATCGGTAGTGCAAACCAAAGTGTCAAAAAAGTTGACAGTGTGTGCCAAATGTCTGCCCACAAATAAAGGGAGGGAAGAGGGCATCAGAAAGGGTGAGAGGGAAAACGGGAACATCGGTAGTAGAATATGCACACTGTTAAAGGTTGCTGTACATTGTATGACTGTAATCAATCATAAGCAATTTTATCTATGAAAAATTGTAGTATGAACCTGATTACCATGGTCTTTAAATAAAAAAATTTAAAAGTAATTAAACAAAAATAAAGTGCCCATCAAGGTGGCAGGCTGGAGTGTGGGGAGGGAGCATGGAGAGAAATAGCCCAGGAACAGTGATTGAGGCAAGTTAACATTGGAGGTGATGCTATTGTTATAGACATAATATATGTCAACTATCAATAACTTTGTGAACCATGGTTCTTTCATTCAATAAAAACCTTTTTAATTATAAAATATTGAAAACAGTTTCCATCTTTCCAAGCTAAAAATATGCTCATATATATCAAAAAAACCCAGAGGGAAGCAGAATATGATTACACAGCAATGCTGGATAAGTCGCTGCAGAAAGGTGGGAGTGTTCCAGGATTAAATTATTGGATGGGATTTCTGTGCAAGAATCAAATATTTGAGTGCTCCAGAATTTGTGGAAATTATTTTAGCAGGGAGTCATGGGTGGCATGAAGACAATGATTCGTTTTCTCAAAGTTTAGCTCAAGAAATGGTCACGATCTGTGTTTACCTTGTAGTTAGGAATTTAACTCTTTTTTTTTTTCTCAAGAAAATAGTCTTCCTGAGCTATGAGAGGCTCAAGAAATGGGGATCTCATCTTGAAATATAGCAGGGCAGATAAGGATCCAAAAATTGTTTAGTAATAGATCAGCCATCACCAGCCTCAAATGACTTCCCCCATATATAAATTGTAAGCCAGAAGGAGACAGCAAAAACAGAAGGGTTTATTTGGAGAATACCACAAATAATAATTATAAGTTATGGGAACAGAGAAGAAAATAAGCGATGTTGATTAGAAACATCAGGATGAATTGGCATTGATTTTTCTGTACAATAGAAAATTTATTTCAAAAAATTCCCCCCCAAAAGATGCATAGCATGGTGAGTAAGGAATGGTATTTTAGTCCAGGTTCAAATTTACGTTTGAAAATTAAATTAGAGGTGTGCCTCATTTCACCAAAAATAAAGAAGCAACTTTAACTCTTACTTAAAAGAGACCTGATTTGATGATTTAGTATCTAAAAAAAATTCTCATGGTTTTGAGTTTTAGCAGATGTATTAGTCCTGTTTTGTTCATTGACTAATGCACCCTAATCTTTTCTCCATGAGTCTTTGTGCATCTGATGACAGTCTGATCCTACTTCTCTTGCTCCTCTTCTCTCTAACACATGGAAGCTTCAGTGAATTGTTACACTCCATTAGCTTGTGAAAGCCTAAATCTACTCTTATGTCATAGCAGTTAATGTTGTTTAAGATTCTACCTGAGTTGAATAAATATAAAAGTCACATGAGCATTTCATGTCCCTGGTGAAATAAAGGATTTGTTGGCATTATTCATTCTGTGCTCTTGACCACCTCCCTCTGGCCATGAAAAGGCAAGTACCATGAAAAGTCATGACTGAACACGCTGATAGGAGCTACCTTCAGAAAGTCCCCTCAGATATGCCAGGAGTTCTCCTGGTCTTGCACTGGCATGTGGTGAGCACTGAGATGGACAGCTAGCCAAAGACCCCCCCCCCCCCGGACTTCCCATTAGTCTGAAGGGCCAGATTCCCCCACGCCAGAGGGTCTTTAGGGCCACCTCTGGTAAGTTGAGCCCTGGGGGAGGGTTGGGGTGGAGGGCAGCTCCACCCCCTATACATTCACAAACAGCAGGGGCCAGAGCTGGGCTCAGAGCTCCCATATGCCATCTTCTTTCCTTTGAGAACACTTGACTTGTCCTCTCTTCTAAACATAGATGACCTTGGTCCACTGGCCATCTAGTCTCCTTCCCAGAACTGTTACTCCATCTCCTTATCTTGGCATCATCCCTAAGTGATGTCTGATTTCTCATCACTTGCTGCTCTCCATGCCAAAGGCTAAAAATGTATTTTATTCTTCATTCTTCAGGACAAAGGGGGGCACTTCATGCAAAAAATGTCTTTTGGCAATGGCTTTGAAGTATCCTATAAAACTTCAGAAACAAATTGCCAACATTATAACCAGAAAGATTTCAGATCACAACTCAGGTTTTTTTTTTTTTGTATACATAAACATATATATACAGGACATACTATCATATCTAGAGACAAGGCCTAATTTCACTCCCTTTGACTCAAAACTGAGTTGGGTGATTGTCTGAAAACTAACAGAAGGCAGTGGAAGAATTGTTTATACATTGGAAACCTGAAAAGTTGATAATCTATTATAGTAAGAAACCATTTCCGGGGCCCGGGAGATAGCATGGAGGTAAGGCGTTTGCCTTTCATGCAAAAGGTCATCGGTTCGAATCCCGGTGCCCCATATGGTCCCCCGTGCCTGCCAGGAGCAATTTCTGAGCGTGGAGCCAGGAGTGGCCCCTGAGCACTGCCGGGTGTGACCCAAAAAAAAACAAAAACAAAAACAAAAAAAACCCAAAAAAACAAAAAAAAGAAAAGAAACCATTTCCACCATTGAAGAAAAATAATGCTGTTTAATTTTGTGTAGAAAGACATTTTCAACTACTAATCCTTATGGGAAGGCACTGTCTCTGGTCTCTGATGGTAGAATTTCAAGTTTTCATTAAGGCTGAGTTTGACTGTAGGATGCTTATATTATAGTTACTATAAGACAAGTTGCCACTGAGCTAATTTATTCTGTCTTTCAATCAATTCTTTCTTTTCAATCTATCTCCAGAGAATCTCACCTTTCCCCACAAAGAGGTCCTACCATCCCAATAAAATGCATATCAATTTTAGTATCCAGTAAAACTATCCTCCAAAAAGTCGAGTCAAGCAGAGAAACAAAAAATGTCTGTGAAGAAGTATTTGCAATACATTTCTGAGTTTCATTGGCACCAGAATATGAAGAGAAGCTAGATACTAAACATCTTAATGCATCTTTTAAAGTTACATTCCATAGTTATATTAAAGTTATATTGCATATTCATTGAAGAAAGCACAAAGAACTTTAAGAGCCTCTGGCCTGAATACTAGAAAATCACATTGTAAACATTTAGACTAAATTCTTCTTCTTTGTTTTATATTCATATACATGGAACAAATAATTCTCCTAAGACCAAATTGTATAATAACTCCTACCATGTGTCACCCCAGTGTACACATTTCCCATATAACTAAATATTCATCTATAGCATAATTTTATACACACCATTCTCTTGCATGAATATATTCTGATTGGGGCAATCATTCCCCTATTGTTTAACATTTAGGCTGTTTCTAGTTTTCTCCTATTTTCCATAATGCAGTGATGATCATCATCCTTGACTACATATATTTTCATTTGTCCCTGATTATTTCCTGGTTAAACATCTAGAAATGGAATTGCTGACTTATGAAGCCATATTGTCCCGACATTTGCTACTTATTGCCAAATTGTCCTTTGGGTTCACATTCTCACCAAAGGAGTGTTCCTTTCCCCAGAGCCAACTAAAAACAATTGCCTGATTCTCAGACAAATCAACAATTGTAGTCCTTTCTGCCTTCAACAATAACATGGCAATAGCCATCTATAAAGCTTGACAAATCGTTGATGTAGCAGAAGAAATTCTGAGAAAGTAGAAAGGTTATTTTCCATAAAGAAATAAAGCAAAAATCAGAGAAGTAGGTGACTTAACCCCTGCCACAGAGATCACAGGGGGTGTCATTTTACTGTTAGGCTAATGCCATGACTCATCATCATTGGGTTAAATTAGCAAGTGTCCTTAGCTTCCTTCAATTGCCTCTGGTTTTTCCATTTGAAAACACTACTTCTCGGAGCTCCAGTGGCACAATCGGTTAGCACATGGTACTTATATAAAAACACTACATCTGGGTAGCTGCTTATACTGGTCATCATAAGTCAAGTGTTGTACAGTTCTCTGGGACCCCAATGCTGGGTCAACTTCTCTTCCTGTTGACTGTTGTACTTCTGTACATACTCCACTGACTTGTGTGCAAACATGCCTGGTCTTTCTGAAAGATATCACACCTTCTTGTCTCAAGCTCAAGGTGCAATGATGTGCTAGGGACCCAGGCAGCTGGCCATGTCCAAGAGGCATTGCTTGGGGACAGCCTTGGAAAAACAGGAGTTCATGCCCTCTTCAGACCTCAGCAGTCGGTATGCCCCATTCACACACTCTAGACCTCCTTTGTTGCTTTGATTTTCAAGACACCGACATTGTCTAGGTTGGTGTCTGACTTCTTGTGTCTTTCCCAGTGACTTCCTTTCTAAGTAGGTGACACACATCTCAGACCTTGAATTCAGGAAGCTTCCCAATTTTCTTTGAGTTGAGGGTGGATTTTGTCTCATTTCAAGCTCTTTATTCTGCCTGGTAGATGTGAAAATATCTTCCACGTCAGCTCAGGCTTATGTTTTGGTTTTGGTTTTGGTTTTTTGGGCCACACCCGTTTGATGCTCAGGGGTTATTCCTGGCTATGCACTCAGAAATCGCTCCTGGCTTGAGGGGGACCATATGGGTCGCCAGGGGATCCAACCACGGTCCGTCCTACACTAGTGCTTGCAAGGCAGACACCTTACCTCTAGCGCCACCTTCCCAGCCCCAAGGCTTACGTTTTTAAGTACACCTGAAGACTGGGAGAGAAGGAACCACTGTAGCGGAGGAGCACTCACCATCTTCTAGGCATACAGGCATAAACTGGTCTTCTGTTATTCCTCACCAGTGTCCTTCCTGAGTGCTTCGAGCTCTTTTCAACCTGGATCACTTGGTGATGACCTCTGTGTTTCTCCAGAGCACCTGGTCAAGACCACTAACTTCTATCAGTACTAATGGGAACATGGGGACAGGGTGACATATAATCAGTCTGTCTGTCTGTCTGTCTGTCTAACAATTCCTGGCTCCACTTACACTTTTCTTATTTATTTATTTATTTATTTATCTTGGCTTTTTGGGCCACACCTGTTTGATGCTTAGGGGTTATTCCTGGCTAAGCGCTCAGAAATTGCCCCTGGCTTGGGGAGACCATATGGGATGACGGGGGATCAAACCACAGTCCTTCCTTGGCTAGCGCTTGCAAAGCAGACACCTTACTGTTAGCACCACCTCTCCGGCCCCAACTTACACTTTTCTTATTCATTGTTGCTGTGGGACTCCTCTTTTGAGTTCACTCCCTTTTCAGCAGCACACATACATGCCACAAATAATAAGTAGACAAGAATTAAATCATATAGCAGATATCCCAAAAAAGTAGGTGTGGTAGTTTGAGAGTTAGAGATGAGGAATGCCCAGAAGAATCCACAAAAGTCCCACTAATGATCATTGTCGTGCGACTGCCTGGCCATTTTCCATTTTGGAAGCCTGCACAGGTGCTGGACTTGGTGCTGTAGTGGACAAGGCTAAGGTTCGGAAGCTCCAACCTGTTGGGCACATCGACCAGCACCTATGGGACCCAGGATGTGAGAAGGCGGAGCAACAGATTGCTGCTGTGTTGTTAGAATCATAAGCAATGCTCGAAGGGACCTAGGCCTTTGTGACCTCAGGGATCTTAGACCTGTGTTAATTCAGGACTATGCATATGTGTGACTTTATTGGCCTCAAACTGCGTGACCTCGAGTGTTGTTTAAATAATTAACGATGGTGCTGGATGGAGATGGATGGATGGAGGGACCTTTCTCTGCAGTCCCAGGCCACATGGCTCCAACTCCATTAGCCGGTGGGTCTGCAAGCTCAGGTGGCCACGGTGGGTAGAAAACTCATCCAGAGACAGGCATCAGGAAATAAATCAGTTTTATTTGCCCTGGCCATCAAGTGTGGCCTATATCATAAACCTATTTAAGCACATGCCATTCTGACCTTGCCCTGCCTCTTATCTCCTTTCAGCCATCTTTTCTCCTCTGACTTCCATCCAGGTAAATCCCAAATCTCCATCCACTCCAGGCCAAAATCCCTTTTCCTTCCGGTCAAAGGCCTTATCTAATCTTTCAAAGACCCCTCCCAGAAATGGGAGGGCCTTTCTTGTAGATAAGGACCTGTGTGACTTCAAGACCTTTTACCTTTGTGAACTCAGAGACCAAACCTCAGGGACCATGCACTGTGCAACCTCAGAGGTTCTGAACTTGTGTGATCTCAGGAAACATGAACCTATGTGACATCAGGGACACTGAAACTGTAACTTAAGGAATGCTGGACCTGTGTGTAAACTGACATCAGAGGTACTGTACCTGTATTACCTAAGGGGCCCTGTACCTTTGTGAATTCAGGGACGCTGGACACGTACGACCACAAGGACCTGGACCTGTGTGTAAACTGACATTGGTGTCCCTGCACCTGTGTGACCTCCAAGGGTCCTTTACCTGTGACCTCGATGACCCTGGCCTTGTGTGACCTGAGGGACCCTAAACTTGTTGACCTCAGATACCTGTGTGACATCAGGGACCTAGAACTCTGTTCTCAGAAATCCTGAACTTGTGTGCTCTCAGGGACCATGGACCTGTGTGACCTAAGGGTCCCTGGATCTGTGAGACTTTGGGGAGCCATCTTTTCACAGTACATCATTTTATCATCTAGGTGGGTTTGGGGTCAGTCCTGATGGTGCTCAGGACTTACACTGCTTTATGCCAAGGAGTCATGCCTCGAGGGACTCGGGAATCCTGTCTGGGATCTGGCATGAACCTACTCCAACAAGACAAGTGCTTTTACTGTGTCCACTGCTGCTCCATCCATACATGCTCTCTGGGTCCCCCAAACTCTCCCATCTCTGGCCTTCCTCTCTGTTCCCTTTTGGTGTCCCACCCTCCAGCATGTAGAGTTCTTCTCTTCCACTCAACAGCTCTGAGTTCCACATGCTTCCACTCTCAGGGCTCACACAGCTTCACCATTGGGTTCCCCAGCCTCTACTTAGAGTTTCCTCCCTCAGGTCCTCTTCTCTCCCTCTTGGGGCCTCATACCCCCTACCCCCAGACACTCCTGTCTCCATTCAGGGCCTCTGTTTCTCAAATCTCAGACACTCCTCCCTCCTTCCCGTGGTCCCTATTCTTCCTAATTTCAGACACCCCCTCACTCTACTCTGCCCTTTCATCCGCCTCTGTCTCTCCTGGTATCCCCAACTCTAGTGCCAGGCATTTCCTACCTTTCTGGGATCCCATCCATCTGCCTCGGGTCAGTTCCCTCCCCTGACACTCACAGTTTGTTTCAGGGAATCATAAATGATCTTGGTCTCTGTGGGTAAAGCAGGGATCTCGTGGAGTGGACCTTGTAGTTCCAGGACCCGGCCCAAAGTGAGCGCTGTTCTGGAGGAAAAACTTGCTCAAAATGTTTTCCTTGTCGCTGCCAGGCAGCTAGCTGTGACTGAATAAGAGCTGCGGTGTGTCCCTAGAAACCAGGATTCTATTAGGGTCCCCTTTGTGACGCAGACGCAGACTTCGGGAACTCTGGGCTCGAGGCTCTCACGTGTCTGGCACCCTGGAACTTAATGGCAACCCCACTGGGCACGAGACCCTCTGCGCTGGTTTCCTGAGTGCCCAGCGCTGGGGTCTTGTACCAACCAAAACTGAGCCCTGGAGTCAGGGGTCATCGCTGTGCACCCCAGCTGGCGCTTGTCCTTGGTACCTTGTTGGGTCTGGGCTGGAGGATGTGGGGTAGTTCTGTGTAGAGGTCCGAGTTCACTTTTTTTTGCATGGAATTGACCAATTTTCCCCACACCACTTGTTGCAGAGGCTTTCCTTATTCCACTTTTGTTTCTTGCTCATTTATGGAAGATGGATCCATGGTATATCTGGGGGTCAGTCTCTGATCTGACGATCTGTCTTTCTTCCAATACCATGCTATTTTATTGATTACCACCTTCTAGTACCCATTACATTTGGGAAAAATTATGCCTCTCATCTTCTTTCCAAAGATTGCTGTAGCTATTTGTGTTAGTTTGCTGTTCTATTTGAATTTCAGGGGTATCTGACCTATATATTTGAAAAATGTCCTAACGTATATAGGGTCAATGCTATTAATATATAATAACATATAATGATTAATTATACAATTAATGAATCAATTATTATATATTATATAGTATATAATATTATATATTTTGATTATTTAATGTAGTATGGTTATTTATTGTTTACAGGTAATTATATAAAATAACTAGATATAATCAATTATAATACATTATATAAAATAGATTATAATTATATTATAATATTGAATACCAGTTAATATCAAACATTTATTTGTATATACTTGCTTAAATATAATTGATTATAATATGAATTGTACAACTATATAAAGGTTAATTAATCCTTATAAGGATTGCATTAAATCTGAGCAATGAAAAAAATAGCCCCACTGATGGGATTGAGATTGTATCTCATGTTACTAGGCCGATGACAGCAGGAAAATGTGTGCAGTTGTCCAGGGGCTTTGATAGAAACAGCAACTTCAATACAAGGGGCACTTCAACTAAATCAGTTTATTCATCCTCATAAGTGTATCAAATATTGTTCTTCAAATACCACTGACTCAATGGATAACGTAACACTTGGAGAGGATCAAATTTTTAAAATTCTTGATATTTAAGCATTGATCACAAACAACTTTAATTCAATCTGTTTAATCATAAGCCTGCTGTTTTTTATTCTTTTATATGTTTCCCCAAAATTTGAATAGTATTACAATGATAATGATGTTTTGTTATAACAGTGCTCAAAATAATGATTATTGTACTGATATGGTGAGCCTAATTTTGTCTATCTTTTATCATAGTTTGATTTATCCTTCCTTGGATAATAATAGGGATGATACAAGATAGTAATTTTTAGACCTGTCTAGAGTTTTGATAATTCAACAGGCCTAAAGTTAAAGACCATCTCAGACAAGTTAAGATTGAAATACCAACTGATATTTGTTAGGATATAGAGTGTAGCTTTAACACTAAAAGAAATTCCATTAAAAATAGCACACTTTTGGGGTCAGAGCGGTGGCACAAGTGGTAGGGCCTTGCAAACCCATATGGTCCCCCAAGTCAGGAGTGATTTCTGAGCACATAGTCAGGAGTAACCCCTGAGTGTCACCAGGTGTGGCCCAAAAACAAAACAAAACAAAAAACAACACACTTTTGGGGCTGGAGAGATGGCACAGCAGTAGGCAGTCTGCCTTGCATGCAGTCAATCCAGGATGGATAGTGGCTCGAATCCTGGCAACCCGTGTGGTCCTGCATGCCTCCAGGAGCAATTTCTAAATGCAGAGCCACAACTAACCCCTGAGTACTGCTGGATGTGACCCTCCCTCCAAAAAACCCCACACTTTTATAGCTTAGGTAAGATGGTTACCATAATGTTAAAGTTTATGGTCTTGTGCACAAAGTTACCTTACCATCATGCAAGTGCCCAAGAGCCACCATCACTATCCCTATGTCAATTCATGTCCATCTCTTCAAGATAATTCAATTTCAATCATCTGTATTGGTATTTCATTGTAATTAAAATTGATTGATATGCTTCTTGAATAAGTTCTCTTCACTTTGCTACAACCACTCCTCACCTTCCCTCCCCAGCATGCTGGCCTGGGGTTTTCACCTGTGCTGAATCAAGGGTGAGATCACAGAGGCTCTGTCTTTTGGTTGGGTTTAGCTTTTGGGACACCAGACATAATATCAGAGGTAGGCAGTAAGGTCTGACTCCTTTGATTCCCCTCCTTGTAAAATGATTTACAGATGTAACCCTCACAGCTTCTTCCAAGATCCTTCTCTATGTAACTTTCATTATTCCATGTTCGAAAACATTCTCCTATACCTGTAGAATGGATAAAGAAGCTATAACAGTGCCAATGCTGCTACTCTTAGATTCCAGTATGAGTCTTGGGTGTTCTGATGAGCTGCATCATGTTTTTGTCTTATCCCCTCCATGACAACTATTTTTCTTTGTATCTCTGACTCTGTGGGTTTGGAGGAAGCAGGTGCCTGCTTGTTCTGGGTACTCAAGAGGTTCTCTCTGCCTGGCTGGAAAATCATGGTGACAGGAAGACTATCACTGAGGAGCATGATGATTTCACAAGCCAATGTGCTCTTGGATCACTGTGGCCCAGAGGGTTGTTCTTTGGGAGTTGGTCAGTGGGGATCACCCAGCAGTGATCTGGATTCTCTACACACAGAAAAGATGTAGAGATAACAATATTGGATAGAAGATCCAGAGGATCCTCAGGGTAGGAATTATGCCTTCCAGAATGATTATGGAGAACTCACAATGAAAACATCTATCTTATTGCCAAAGTAAGATTTTTAACAGCAATACCTTAAATCCCTAGATCCTGCTGCTGCACAGTCCCAGGCTCTCTCTTTACTTTGGCATGGTGACACCACATTGAGTATGCTCAGTTAGTGTGCTGGAAATTTTCAAGGTTGCATCTGTATGAACATGCAATGGACCATGGCAATTAAGGAGATAATTCAAGCAAATGCCTGGCTTTGCCTAATTCCCATAATCACCTGGAGAGACTGTTTTTCTAAGTGTCTCCAATGGCACATTCAGACAAAAACAATTTTGTTTTCTGAATGATTGCCTTGCTCTTCTGGATGTGGGACTTGGCCTTAAGTAAGAAAGTAATATTCATCACGCTCTGGCCACAGAGTCTGCAGAATCAATAAACAAGACATTGTGATTGGGACCTGTAACATCTCCAACTGTGTAAGTGAGGGAAAGGGAGAGGTAGACAGAAAGAAAGAGGAGAAAAAGGAGGATGAAGAGGAATAAAAGGAAAAGGAGAGAGAAAAAAGGAAGAGAAAGAAAAGAAGAAGGGAAAAACCCATACTTGGTTACTCTTTGCACATAAGTATATTGGATACACACACACACACACACACACACACACACACACACACACACACACACATCCTGAGGCCAGAGTTCATGCCAGGTGCAAGTTTTGTTCTCCCTCATTGCTTTTCTGCCTTTCTGGAACTGATGGTCACACTGCACCACAAAATCTCTCTTTCCTGAGCACATCTAAGGAGTCCAAAGCCTCTCTTGCACTCTTCCAAATCAGGAAAGTCTGCAGCCTAGTTGACAAGGTCCAATAAACTCCTTAGTGAAAGGCAGATTAGTGTTGTTGCCTGGAACAGGAGCATAGTGAAGACACAGAAGCAGCAGTTTTGGGGTACTGACCTCAAACAAACAAAACAACAACAAGCACATAAGGCAGGTTGTAAAGTGAGACCCAGTGTGACCCCATAGACATGTCCTGAGTCTATGGCCAAAGTCACTGGTTAAGTGTTTCCATGGGGATGTGAGTCTTGACATTGCAAGGATCACAAAGCTTTAAGCATGCAGATGGCAGGAGGCACCCAAGATCTACACATGTGGCAGGACCTATTTTGAGGTACCTGGACTCTTATGAGTCTGGCCCTGCTACTGTTTGAAAAAGAGACCCTTGGAAAGCACCCCTTATCCTCTGGGGGTCCCCAGCTCCCTCCTCAGTGAAATGGGAATGAAGACGCTGCAGTTGCTAAGTCTTAGAAAGTAGAGAGGAAAGAGAGAAAATGAAAGTGCCCTTCCACACTCTCCTCCTCTTCCCTCTCCTGCTCCTCTATCTGTCCTCCACTGTATTCTACCCTCTCTGTTTCCCTGTTCTCCTCTCTTCCTCTTTCCTGCCCTTCTCTTACTCTGCTGCCTCTTCCTTCTCCTTTTCCTAGAATGCTTCTTCCCAGGGAAGAGCTTGTCCAGAGACTCAATGCATGGTTTTAGGACTGAGGGTTTCATTTAGTAGGAGGAAATCAGACTGCAATTGTTCAGGAATCAGCAAGCAGGTCCTAGATCTAATGGGGAAGACCTGGTGATGGAGAATCACCACATGAGGGTCCAGGTTATATATACAAAGCAGGAAACTCCAAGCAGGATGGGGCTTAGGATTTTGTTATGCCAAGCATGGTAAGTAAGACAAATGCATACCATGTGATCTCATTTATATGTAGAGTCTGAAAATTCCTAACTCATAAGACCAAAGACTAGAATGTTAGTTACCAGTGTGAGGGACTGTGTTTAAGGGCATTTAAGGGTATTTTAGGGCCTCAACTGAGAACCAAAAGATAAATTGTGATGATCTAAAATCCAACATAGAGACTATAGTCAACAATTCTACATGAAAATGAAGTTCTATTAAGATTTCTCCCCTCCTGTTGCTAAGTTTTCAACGTCTGTCTTTGTTTTGCTGCTGCTCAGACACGCTTGGTTGTAGTTGTTAAATCACCAGAGATACCAATAAGCAGAGCCACTAGGATTGTATTTGGCTTTGGGGTGCTCCTGAGGATTGAAATCACAGCATGCTTACCAAGCAGGCATGCTGTCAGCATTGAATAGTAGGTACCCTACTGCTGAGCTCCAAGTCTCCTAAGACTATATCTCAATTGCTCTTCCCACACAAAGTGATAAATTTATTAGGTAATTCTATATTGCAATATTATATAGGTTCCCTGTTGAACACTCAAATTCAGTGATATATTCAGGTATCTCTCAATACAAAATTTAGAATACCAATTTAATTAAAAAAAAAAAGACTCTTCAAGCAGCCATCTGACCAAAAAAAAAAAAATACTACTTTGGGGTATCTATTCCCAGGACAGAAAAACTTTCATCCAAAAATACATGTGCACAGTGCTATTCATTGCAGCATTCAGTATAATAGCTAAGAGTTAAAATCAACCAAGATGTTCAACAATAGATAAGTAGATAAAAAGGATGTGGTACATATATACAATGGAATACTACATAGCTGTAAGGAATGATGCAATCATGAAATTCTTTGCAACATGAATAGTACTGGAGAATATTTTGTTAGATGAAACAATCAAGAAGAAAAATAAATACAGGATGCTATCACTTATACATGGTATTTAAAATAACTGCATGAAGGAATGCAATGACTTAAATGGGGATATTAATAACACTCTTGTCCCTGAGTATAGTGAGGAGAATGAAAGAAAGAAATTCAATGGGGCCGGGCGGTGGCGCTGGAGGTAAGGTGCCTGCACTAACCTAGGACGGACCACGGTTCGATCCCCCGGTTCCCCATATGGTCCCCGTGCCTGCCAGGAGCGACTTCTGAGTGAATAGCCAGGAGTAACCCCTGAGTGTCACCGGGTGTGGCCCAAAAACCAAAAAAAAAAAAAAAAAGAGAGAGAGAGAGAGAGAAAAGAAATTCAATGGAGGAAAAAACTGTGAAATAATGGGAAGGAGTCAATGGGATTCAGGTGCATTGGTGGTATTAAGAAAGGACAGAACTAAGTATCCAAGTCAGAGTCAATAATGAAATCATGAGACCCAAACTTGAACAACCAAACTTAAAAACAGGCCTATTATAATGGTAGGCTGGGGTGAGTGGTGGTGGCATGGACTGAACTCTAGGAACATTGGTGTAGGGAGGTTGACACTGGTAGTGGGATTGTTGCTGAAACACTGAAGATCTAAAACTCAACTATAAATAACTTTATAACTCACAATATTTTAAACAAATAAAATTAGCTCTGAAAAACAGTTGACCAGAAAAAGGCAGGAGACACAGAAGATAGTTTGCTATGGAAGAAAGAATTCTGGAGATGCAAAGAGGGTGGTGTACATGGAAGGGAGTTCCTTTGAGGTGAGGACTGACCTTAAACAAAAGTTTGGGAGCAATTAGGGATATTACTTTCTTGCAGTCTGTTGAAGAGGCAGTGAGGAAGCAACATGAATTAACACAGCTCACTTTTCATGCCCACAGTCTTCTCTACAATCCTTGCGGTGAACTGACCAGCCAGCAGAGAGAGAGGCTATTGAAAGTTGAAAAACAGTCATTAAAACCTGATGTTGTATATGGATCTCTGGGGTCACAAATTATGAAGCATTTGTTTCCATCTCATTTACGTAGAAAGAAGATAGCTGAAATAGTTCCTTGGGTGAGCTTGCCTCAGAGGGTCTACTGTTTGTAGCAAGCTTTGTCCAGCAGTAGAAAAATGGCATATGCTTTGCAGTCATGGGAATGCAGTGGCTGACAGACAAGTCTTTTAATTTAGAGCTGAGGTTCTTAAACATTTTAAACAGGGTCAGTTCACTGTTCTTCAGATGGCTGGAGAAGTGAACTATAGTTAAAAAAATCAATGAACAAATTCTTACCCACGCTGCACATATCTTATTTTGAAGTAAAATTAAAAGGAACAATTATAATATTTAAAATGAAGAACAAGTAAAGTTAAATCAACAAACTTACCAGTATTTCAATGGGAACTATGGGCTGCCCTTAGTAGACCATAGTTTAAGGATCCCTGCCCAAGACTAAGAGGAGGAGTCAAGAAACAGAGATAAGAAGGGAAGTGTGAGAGTGTGGCACACATCCCATACATGTGCACTGCAGACCTGGGATGAGTTGGCTGATAAGCAGGATGAGCAGCAGCAGCAAAAACACCTGGTGGGCCAGATGAATATCCTCAGAAGGCAGCATGTGGCCTGCGGGCAGTAGTTTGGGTTCCTCATTTACAGAAACTGAGCCAGAGAAAGGGTGTGTGACTGGGATCCAACTTAATGTAGGTGAAGGGAATATTGACGGTAATCTCATGGATCAGAGTGGAATTTAAATTCAGAGGTGATCAAAGTACAGTCAGGGACAGCATATGAAATTAGATCAGTAGGCAGGACTGTTGGCTAAGATGGAACCCGTCATTACCTGCAACCACAGTGCCCCAGGAGAGAGCTAAGAAGGCATAATGTACTTTTTCAGGTCTCCAGCATGTCCCAAAATGGAATAAGAGGAGACAAAAAACCATCAGTTCTTAAAAAGAAAAGCATTCGTTTTGGAGAAAAGAAACAGAAACAAATTAGGCAAAATCTTGCCTGGCCAATTCATTAGAATTTGACTTTCAACAAAGCTTTGTCTTATCAGGGTTCCTCTGAAATTAATTTCTGTGAAATTGGTGAGGATGTAAAATGAGGAATGGAAAGTAGTTTAGGGACAAAAACCACAGTGAATGCACCCCAAGGATGTTGTATAACACAGTTTGTGATATAGAGAGGATGAAATCTCCAGGTTTCTAAGTAGCACTATTTCCTTTGGTTCTCAATCATCAAAATAATGGAGAAAGATTTTAGAAAGAAGGTTTAATAAGGAGTCAGACCTTGGAGTCCAAAGAAGCATTCATCTCCTTACCAACTACCTGCTCTCTGAATCTCTCTACTTGTCTTCCTTCAGTCATATTTCCAAAACTGTAAAATAAAATAAAAAATAAAGGCCCCAGGAGGTGGCTCAGTGGTAGAGCACTTACTTGCCTTGCATATGTCAGACATGGGCTATATCCCAACACTGACAATATCACTTATCGTATTCAGCATCGTTGTATAATTCTCTAATGGCATAATCCAGTGTGCAAAAATCCTGGTCCTATTCCTACCAACAGCAATAACAGTCTCCAAATGTAGTCCTTCATTCCAGTCTCCATCTAGATTTCATTCCTAATCTAGTCAAAGGTTTAATGTCATTCAAGAATATAATTTTTTTCATTTAGGATATCCATTTTTTACCTTGAGAAAACATCTAAGAAGGGAATAAAATCACTATGAAATGAAATAGTAACAACTAAAGAAAACTCTAAAAATTAAACACTTTGCTAATAAGATGCTATACAATACTTTTTCTATTTTCAATTATGATAGACTCATTTACTCATAGCTATTCATTAGTAACTACCATTTAATCCAAACCAATCATTTCTCCCTAAATTCTTGTCCAGTTTATGCTTTTTTGTTAAGGTATCATTTTCTTGGAATTTATTTTAACATGGTTGTATTTTTATGGACATTTTTTGTGTATGCTCTTATAAAATATCAGCAAGAGTTCCTACACCACCATCATAGTATTTTTAATGAGATACCATGATTTAAAAGATCGTTATTGATAGTTTCATGTATACATTGTTCTGACACTACATCCACCACCACAGTGTCCCCTTCCTTTTACCCTTGTCCCAAAGACCCTTCCCATCCTTTTACCCTCTCTCCAAGCTCAGTAATCTTAAGCCAACCCAACCTTGAGGTCTCCAATCAATACCAGTGAGTTGTCTGTCTCTCAAGACAAATGTTCCTAGTTTTACTGATGAGAGAAGGATAGAGGGCAGAGGTAATGGACATTCTAGCAGAAAGCTCCAAAGTATCTGTACTTTTGAGACTATCTTAAATTGCTAAAAACTGCCAAAACAAAATGTTTTTTTGTCATCATTCTGAAGCTTCAAGTCCAGGATTGAAGTGCCTGCTAAATGGATTTTGCCCTGGCTTGTGTATTTTTACTGTCCATGTGCCTTATGGGGCTCTCCTTAGTGCAATGAGTCTTAGAATATTTATACAACCTTCTTTTTTTTTTGGTTTTTGGGTCTCACCCGGCAGTGCTCAAGGGTTACTCCTGGCTCCATGCTCAGAAATTGCTCCTGGCAGGCACGGGGAACCATATGGGGCACCGGGATTCGAACTGATGACCTTTTGCATGAAAGGCAAACGCCTTACCTCCATGCTATCTCCCGGGCCCCTATACAACCTTCTTCTAAGGACACCCCAAGTTGCCACTTCACAGATCCTAACTCTAGTTACCATCATTTCTGAACTCCTGAAAGTAAGGTCTTCAACATTTGGGAGTGACACAATTCAGTCTAGCAAGACAAAAGGTAAGGTGAAAGAAGGGAATGAGTGTGGGCCTGGGTTCTGGATAATTTATTGAGAAATACAGTATTTCCCGAATGACTGAGTGTGAAGGTGAATTGGGAAGGAAAAGGAGAGACCATTTCTTTCTGCTCCCTACACATTCCTTTGTTCATCTGCAAAGGAGATCCCCTTTCCTATATAGTGGGTATTTGTTTTCTTCACTATTAGGTCTAAAATACAGAATTGCAATAGGACACCCACCCACTCTGCAGCCCCTAGGACCTAGCCAGGGCTCCCAAACCAACATCATTCCATCGCTCATAGTTGAGGTGGTTTATGTGGAATGGGGCTGAGGTTACTTGAATTCTTTTCGAGGCTGACATCTCTGTAACCTCAGTCACAAAAGCCCTCTCTCTGCATTCAATTTGCAGCAAAGTAAACAATGTGTAGCAAGTAAACAGGGAGTCCCTTGTGTCTGTCTTCTGCGAACCTGGCTTCAAAGGAGCCTTTTGTTCTAAGGAATATTTTAAAACTCTTCATTATCCAAGTGGGAGATCTGGTACCAGCGTTAAAGCACTCTCTTGGCATTTGGCAGGCCATGGTTGTATCTCTGGCACCACATGGTCCCTTGAACACCACCAGATATGGCCCCTGAGCATGGAGATAAATAAAACACCTGAATATACTTGGTGTACCATTCCCCAAATCCCTCCAAATACTAACTATAAAAAACTTTTTTTGAGAAACCTTTTTCCAAGGCCAGAGTGATAGCACTTCAAGTAGGGCATTTGCCTTTGGGCCAACCTGGATTCAATCCCCGGCATACCATATGGTCTACTGAGCCTTGCAGGAGTAATTTCTGAGCACAGAGCCAGGAGTAACCCTTGTGCACTGCCAGGTGTGGCACCAAAACCATGCAATACAAAACAAACAAATCAACAAAAAAATTCTCTTTCCTAGATACCACATGATTTAGGGAACCTTGATACAATCTTGGACACCCCTAGGGGGCATTGCTCACTGACAAAGCTGAACCACTGTCTAAACTGCAGGGTAAGTGGAATCAAGGGTAAGTGAATCAGGAACCAAGAGAGACAAAGGAAAACAGGGAGTGAGTGAGGACTAAGAAGAACTGAAAAAAAAAGGAGCTGGCCCAGGACCTGGCCTGGGTATCAACAATATGACCCCCAAGAGGCCTCCCAATATCCCATGAATCAATGCTTGTGTTCTGTGTCCCAAAGTCACAGAAACTCCCATGAGACTTTCCTGGAGGCTGTGACCAGGTCACAAAAAAGGTGAGATGGAAGAAAACTGGTCCCTAAAGAATCCCAGCCCTGGAGGACCCTGTCCCCACTGCTTCTTAGAGACTTAGGAGAAGCTCCCCTATCCTACCAGCTATAGTTAGATCAGGGCTGGAGGAAGTTCAACTGCCCCCCAAGTCATTGTCCCTTGTTCTCAGAGAGGATAAAGTCAAGACCAAGAAAAAGAATTCAGAGACCAAAAACTCTCCAGAAGACACAGATCTGGACAAGTGTCCCAGCTCTCTCCACTATGGAAGATAAGTCATTGCAACACCTGTGTTCTGCTCTGGGCTTTATCCTCAGTCTGCACAGGGAGAAGCTGAGTCCTATTGCATCTAAGAGCCTTTATTCCCCTTAAACTGGAGAGATGGAGAGATTTTAGCTTGGTCTGTGTGTCAAATCCTTTCTAAAGAACATATTTTCACGGGCACCATGGAAGACCTTATGCTGCTATCCTGGTGGTGGTAGTGGAAAAGGAGAGGCATGTAGACCAAGGGGAAGATGGGTCAGGAACAGGGAGATGGCAGAGAAGAACTCCCCTATCAACAAGTTTACACATAGACAATATTGCCTCCATCTGGCCTGGCTTGGATGGCCTGAGTGATTTTGAGATTCTCCAGAAGACTTTGGATGCTGACCAAAGACTTCTCCAGATGCTTCGAAATTGTTCATCCAAGCATAATCCTTGGCTCTCCAAGAACCACAAGTAATTAATGACACCCCTTGTCTCTCCACATCCTACCCTGTCCAGCTTCTGGACAAATTTTTTTTCCTTGTTTGTAGACTATCTCATTCCAAGCTTCACTGGAATCTCAGATTGAACAAAAGCAGAGCAGTTACTTTCAGCCCTGCCTGGTCACCTGGGCCTCATTAAGGCAGGCAGAGATCCTGAATGCCTGCTTTGGGGATTAGCAGTCCATCCTCCACGTGGACTTGAGGGCTCTCTGCAGCCCTGGGTTGTTTTTATGGAGACTTTGGAGGACTTTCCTTCTGGCTCAACCTTTTCCACATGACTGATGGCATTCAAAGCTTTTCAATCTCAATAGGCAGATTGCTCAACTGGCTTTATTTCTCCTTGGTTCAGGTGGAATAATGAGGCTTTTTCTGCCTGGAATGTCAGTGTGTGGTTGGAAAGTTGGCATTTTTCTGTAAGGAGGCAGGGGGGACTGATTGGGAAATGTCTGGATGTCTGATGCCAACAGGCAGGCAGTCTCAGTTGAGTCCATTTTTTGTGAGGCCATATTTTCTCTCCAGGAGCTCCTGTAGGATGGGCCAACTCAAGGAGTCTTCATGTCTCTCCTTCATGTCTCTCCACTGGGGCTTGTAAATATTTTGTGCCACTAGCTATTCTGTTGGGAAGTGAGGCTTCATGTATTCTGCAAGGCCACCTGGGGGGCTGAAGTTGAGCCCAGCCGGGCCAGGGGTGCTTTGGGATTCATCTTTCACTTCTGCAGCTGTGAGAACAGCTTGGCCTCTGCCAAAGCCTTTGTTCCATTTTTTAAATTTGCTTCATTGGGACACTTCCGGAACCAAATATATTCAAATCGTCCTCAGCCTCAGGAGGTAATTGACTACCCAAATGCTAGAACTTCTATTGTCTGATGACCAAAACCAGCTGAAACATTCAATTGTGCGAAAACATCATTTCCCTTGATGATCTCTTTCAATTATAATGTCTTAACTTCTTATTGGGGTATTAATAAGAATCCACATGGATTCCCAGAAGTCTTAGGATGACTTGTGTTCTTTATGTACTAGGATCACTAGGCAAAGACATTTTCTCCTAGGGTATTTTATTCTACCACACATTGACATGAATCCCAAGGCCTGAATTGTACCAACGACTGGTTATCGTTGTAATCATTATTTTGAAATGGACACATTATTGAATGCTTGAATGTGAGCCTGGAGATGAACATGAGTACTCAAGGGGCTTTGAAGTCTATGCTTGTAGCTTGCTGATCTTCTCAGGGCCAGACCAGGGAGATGGCATTCTCTTAGCAGGCCAATTAAAGATTGTCAATGATGTAAGAGTGCAAATCGTTGAAGACACTTTTCATGTTTTTACAGTTTTATTTTTTTAATGTTTTTTAGCTTGGACCATGGTCAGAATTGGTGGCATTATCATAAGCTATCTTGATATTTCTTCCTCATTCAGGCCACTGGAGTTTTTGCTATCTTTCTCTCAGCTGCATATTTCAGGAAGTAGGAATGGGGATTGGAAAGAGGAACTGATCCAGTTTTATATCTTGATCTGAGAATGAGAAGAGAGTTGGGGGTTAGTTTCTAGCCAGCTGAGTAGGATGAGGTGATGACAAGGTGCTCTTTGGAGTGGCAAGGAAAGGAGAGGAGTTGGCAACCAGCAGAGGGAATGAGTTTTAAGCATATAATATTCCAACACCCTTTCCATCACCAGTGTCAACTTTCCTCTGCCAGTATCCTTAAGCTTTATTCTATCTCACAGCCTACCTTCTTGACAGGCACATTCTAACATTTAGTTGTTGTAGTTTGGATCTCATGCCATCATTTTCAAGATTACCTAACCAGTGGAAAGAGACAAAGCTCAAAGATCCAGAGGGAAACAAAAGCCTCATATCTACTATGCTGCAAGGTTGCTTCAACCTCTAGGTCAGGGGTCCTCAAACTTTTTAAACAGGGGCCCAGTTCACTGTCCCTCAGACCATTGGAGGGCGAGACTATAGTAAAAAACAAAAATTACGGAAATATTCCTATTCACACTGCATACATCTTATTTTGTGTGAAGAAACAAAACAGGAACAAATACAATATGTGGCCTGCGGGCTGTAGTTTGAGGACCACTGCTCTAGGTGAAAAAACATTACCTTCTCACTTTCTTAGAAGCCCTCAATTCCATTCATAATTATAGTCCCCTAAATTGAAAACATACATCCAAACAAAGTATTCAAATGTTTATAGCACCTTATCATAATACAAAAAAAAAAGGTCCAAAGATCCACTAACAGGTTTAGAATGATAAAATGGTCATCGGGCCGGAGTGATAGCACAGCGAGTAAAGTGTTTGCCTTGCATGCAGCAGACCTAGGTTTGATACCTAGCATCCCATATGGTCTCCTTACCCTATCAGGAATGATTTCTGAATGCAGAGCCAGGAGTATACCCTGAGCACTACTGGGTGTGACCCCCAAAACAACAATACAGCAACAACAAAATGGTCATGCACCATAGTGATGGACCTATTATACAGTGACAGTTCCAATAGACAGTCTGTATAGGTCCCCATGTAGTCTACATGTATTCCAGGCTATATATCATTTAGCTTTATATCATTAGACTCTATGCTATTTGCCCAATAAGATTCCCTACATTTTTAGAATCTATCCCCATCCCAATGCAATACCTGCATCGATAGTATATCCAAGCAAGGGAATCTTATTTGATCAAGAAAAGGAACAAAGTACAGATATCTGTTCAAACATGGATAAACCTTGAAAACATGATGCTAAGAGAGAAATCAAACACAAAAGACCACATGCTGTTTAGTTCTATTTATTTTATCTATGTGGCCAAAGCCATGGTTACAGACAACAGATTAGTCGTAACCAGGAATTGGTGGTGAGGGGAGGTAGAAAGTCATTCCTGGGGTCACTTCTGAAAGAAGGGTTAGTGTTGCCTGGAGTCATAAAGGGCTTTCTTCTCTGTGGAAAATAATACAGACCCCCAGAAGAATTTCCCAGCTCCCAAAAAACTTAGACCCCCTCAAGACTGCTTCAAGACTGCTGAGAATAATACTCAGGAACCCATGAATTCAGAGGCCCTCTAGATGACAATGGTTTTACACAAGGGATTTTATGATGGCACATGTGTCCAAGATAAGCTTCAAGGACAGGTCTAATAAGTTGAAAGAATATGTCCTTGACTTTGTTTTAGCCTAGGTCGCCATGCCTGAGTCCTCAGGGAAATCTCTCCCAGTGTTCTCCTTTGGGCACATTGTCAGAACCTGCTCTGTTTGCCCAGGGCAGTGCCTGGTCAAGGCCATGGTTTTGAAAGGACATCACTGGACTCTTCTCTTCGAAGAAACTTTCCACTGAGGTTGGATTTGTGGTCTTCTCAGAGAGGCAAAAATAGATGTAGCAAATATTCTTCAGCTTTTGTGCCAGCTGCTGTGAATGCATAGTGGTTTCTTGGGGGTGCAATCTTGACAAGGATTCTGAGTCTACTACATCCAAAGATTTGGGAGGGAAGAGCCATGGGTGTATACTGGTCATGGAAATTAGGGTCCCTGAGGAGAGAGAGAGAGTGGGGAAAGAAGAGCTATAAAAATAATAATGGAATTGTGCCTGGCTACAGAAACAGAGTCCCCTATACTCTGATTTCTCTTAGGAAACTTATTTACTTCAGATACTAAAAAAATCTTGCACATGAATTCTTATAAATAGCCATCCCAAATCATTGCAAAAAGGGGCATATTGTGCTATTAATGTTTCAAAAGTTAGATGAATGATCATTAACACCCACATTAACTTATGGGTAACTCAGAAGTGACTTTTTTTTCTTGAAAATTACTTTAGAGGCCTGGGACATAGGACAGGGGTAAAAACCTCTTGCTTTTCTTGCATGTAGGTAGCCCTGATTAGATTTTCCCGCCCTACCTGGCTCCCCCCAAAAATCTGGGGGGATCCCTAGACATCCCAAACACTGCTAGAGTAGCCTAGATCATTTCTAGCACTGCAAGTCCTGAATAATGCCATATCACCAGACTCGTGGATCTGACAGCTCAGTTGGCTCAGAACCACTAAAAGGGGCTCCCAGGCATTGGAAGACCATCCAACCACCAATAAAATAACCTTAAAATATATGTCATATTTAAATGGTGTGTGTTGAGCCTATAGAGATGGAAGGTAGGCATTGCCTACTTGATTAGGCCTAGAACAAATTATTTATTCTCTCAGCTCTCTGTTTTTTCTGTCTATAAATTGAGGATAATGGCTATTTTAAAGGGACAGAATTCAGAGAAACAATGTGTGTACAGTATAAGCATGTTTCATGCCACTCTATGAGAAATAATACAATTCCTGGGAATAAAATAAGTCAATAATGTTTGTACAAATGCTTGAGCACCATTAATTATACGCTGTGGATGAAGAAAATGAAACAACCACAAACACATGGGTAGATATTTCCTTCTCAGGCATGGGAAGAACTAGTATTGCTTAAATGTTTATATTATTAAAAATAAGATCAAGGGGAGAGAACTATTGATGCTTTGTGCTGTCTGAAAACATTAGTGATGAGTATGTGTCTTCACAAGTCTGGAAATATGTTGTTGAGAAGGGGCAACTTTGTGGTTTGAGCTGGGTCAAGCACCCAAAGTATTGAGACTGAAGAAATAGTATAAGAGCAAAGGTGCTTGCCTTGCATGAGCCCTACCTGTGTTTGACCACTGACATCCTATAGATTCCTCTGAATCTTCCAGGAGTAATCCTGATCACTATGAAGTGTGGCCCTAAAATCAAAATAAAAATGAAAAACTCAAAATAAAAAAAAACTCAACTAATGAAAGGGAATCAGATAAAAAAAATTTCTTGCAAAAATAATTGAAGCTGAACCAACAATGTTTGCTCCTACTCTGGTGTATGTGTGTGTGTGGAAGGTGGAAGCCCCCTGGATGATTCTTTTCTTCCCCATTACCTTCTGTGTTTGAGAAGTGGGGAGGTTGCCTTTAGATCAAATTGCTTCTCTTGCCCCAAGAGGGCTTAGACCATTTGACCATTAGACCAAATGGCCATTAGACCATTTTCAATCATTGGCCAAAGGAGGCTGAGCTGAAACTTCTTTGCTAAGACAAGCTGCTGCCACTCACTCACTCTGTTTCTAGTCATGCAAAGCCTCTTGGAGCCCAAATGAAATATGAGTTAGGGAGAACATCCAGTATTGACTAGTTTTATTTTTTTCTACAGCCCCCTGAGAATTGAAATCCAGAAGCCAGTGGCTCACACCTGCCAATTCTTACAGTTCATTCCAGGCACTTAAAAATAAAACATAATAATACAATTTTGTAAAAGGACAGGATTGCCTCAAGATCTGAGACACAACGTTCTCAGCCCTGGGGTGCTGGGGTGAGAGTGGAGAAACATCAGGGACTGTGAATGCCCATGTGGGTTCCAGCTGGTCCTGACAGCCAGCACACCCACCTTGTATGGAGTCTGGAGTTCAAGTATAATTTTAAAGGAATTCTTTCTCCCAGAATCTGCATCTGGCCTCAAAGGTGACAACTATCAAGAATTTTTCTTGGGGCCGGGCGGTGGCACTGGAGGTAAGGTGCCTGCCTTGCCTGCATTAACCTAGGATGGACTGCGGTTCGATCTCCCGGTTCCCCATATGGTCCCCCGTGCCTGCCAGGAGCGACTTCTGAGCGAATAGCCAGGAGTAACCCCTGAGTGTCACCAGGTGTGGCCCAAAAGCAAACAAACAAACAAAAAACAAAAACAAAGAATTTTTCTTCACTTGCCACAGTCACCAGCTGCCCACCTCAAGGACTCAGTGGAGACTTGGGGAGATGTTCCAAGGACCAGAGTGCATGCTCTGAAACCTGGGTTCAATCCCTTACCCCTCATAGCTGGAAATAATTCCTGAGCATTGAGTTAAGAGTTGCCTCCAACCCAAGCAGATATAAACCCAAACAAGCAACCCCCGAAACAAACATAAAAGAACTCAGTGGAAAGAACTGGAGACAATTTTTCTGCAAAGAAGAGAAGGTAGCAAGCAGTTGGTACAAAGACTTCAAAATGGTAAAGGTAGAATTCTACAGGAATTGGTTAACCCTTTCCTTGGTACTTACCATCCTCCCAAAGATACGACGAAAATCAAAATCTCATGAATTCAAAGAAACACAGGCACCCCCAAGTTTACTGCAGCATTGAAGACAACAACCATGAGCTAGAAGCAATAGGAGTGCCTAGGGACCAATGAAGATGTGATGGACCCATCTATGTACATCAGGGCCTAACAGGATAAAAATGAGGGACACAGACTCTGGCTCTAGAGAGCTCACCTGGATGCATCTAGAATGCAGGATACCCCAATGTGTGGGGAGGCATGCAGAGGAGCAGAGGCCCCCTGACCTCTCCATAGTGGTTAAAAAACATTGCAAGGTAATTCAACACTTGAGTTGCTATTCAGAAAAAAGTCTCATGGAGAAAAGACCTTCAGATCTCAAGTCCAATCCAGAGGATTAATGGAGTATAGTGAGCTAGAGCAGCGTTTTTCAACCACTGTGCTGTGGCGCACTAGTGTGCCGTGAGATATTGTCTGGTGTGCCATGGAAAAAATTCTAATTTCATCTGTAACATACAGCTTCAGCTCATAAATAGACCAATTATTAGATTACTTCATAATAAAGTAATTAAAAAATAATTTCTTTGTGTTTATTTGATTCCTGTTTAAGAAAATTACTTTATATATAGTCAATATAGGCACAGAATTAAATTTTTTGATATTTTCTAATGGTGGTCCATCTAGTGATTTTGTTTTTCATAAAAAAGTTGTGCCTTCACACAAAACGGTTGAAAAAACACTGAGCTAGGGATCTGGTTTTATTTAAGGACTGTTTATGGGAGGGAGGACTGTGTCTTTCCCAACCCTGGGAACTTCTGAGCCTTCTTGTTCAGACAGTGGGACCTGGGTGGGAAGAAAATACTGGAACAGATACTAGGCAAGCAGGAGAGGTGAGAACTGGAAGGAAAGGATCCCTTGGAGCTGAAGGACCTGATCCTGGAGACCTACGTTGAAGGAGGGTCTTTGTAAGATGCTGCATGTTCGAGCTTTCTCTTGCATAGAGACAAATTTCTGGAGCAGAAAAAACAGTCTAATAGTCATTATCCCTGCCTGGAGTCTCGGGGAGCTCATGTCCTGCCCTGCCCTACCTGCTGGACTCAGCTGTAGCCCACACCACTAGGTTATGGCCCAACTTTCTGCAGCCACTGTAATGACATGGTCGAAGTGACTATTTTAGTTACACAAACAGAGGTATTGGCATGAGGCTTTAGGGACTGGCTGTTGGCATTTGTATCCAGAGTGACCATTCATGATTCTCTGAAAGGTGCCAGGAAATGATCCTTAGCTCTGATGGTCAGTTTTCCCATTTAGAGAGAAAACCTCTGTGTGTGTATGTATGTATGTATGTATGTATGTATGTATGTATGTATGTATGTATGTATGTATGCATATGTGTGAGAGAGGGGGGAGAAAGAACTGATTTGGAAATTGAGACCAACCTTTCAGGTGAAAATTTCTCTCCCCTACCTCTGGTTATCTCATGACTCATCACCCCTCACCTCCTCTTGTTAAATGTAGAGACCAAATGCAACCACCTTACTCAGGCCCCAAGTTCTGAGCTGGCTCCTCGGAAGTCTGAGTAAAATCTTGGCAGAAAACAAATTTGGGGAGATTTTACTTCCCAAAAGGGCCACTAGGAATTTTAAAGTTTGAGGTCAGTTCTGTCCACCACCACTGTACTTGTCAGAGTCAATACTTTGGGTGACATCATAATGTCTCCTTTGCTACGGTCACCTAAGAATGTTAAGGTTTAAAATGACAACATATTT
>PVKC010006463.1:0-31131 GCA_004027635.1 Crocidura indochinensis
ATGGATGGATATCTTTCTTCTTATAACATTATTGTTTTGCATTGGCTCTGCAAGAACGTACCATTCCTTTCTTAGCAGGACTCAGGAGATCCTATAGAGTAGTGCTGGGGAGTGAAACTTGATCAGCTGCATGAAATGCAGTGCCTTAAACACTGTACTATCTCTCTAGCCCAAATTTTGCTATCTTTGGACTTACAAATTTTCATCCTGCTGAAAACTTAGTTCAATTGGTGATAGAAGATATGCTTTACATGTAAAGCCCTGTATGCAAGCCTGGTTGTCAGAAAAAGAAGGAAAAATCTTAATCCTACAATTACATATAGACAAATTTTAGTTTTTTTGGGTTTTTTTTTGGATTTTGGACCACACCCAGTGACGCTCAGGGGTTTACTCCTGGCTATGCGCTCAGAAGTCGCTCCTGGCTTGGGGGGCCATATGGGGAACCAGGGGATCAAACCGCGGTCCGTCATAGACTAGCGCAGGCAAGGCAGGCACCTTACCTCCAGTGCCACTGCCCAGCCCCCAAATTTTAGTTATATTAATACCCATAATTACTTTTTAATCATTTTCCAATGTATTGTTTAATCATTTTCCATTTGTCTTGAACCAATTCCATACTTAATTACTTAACTGGGTTTAATATTCACTACCAATTTTTTTCATGCTAATGTATTTATTTAGACACTTTGAATTTTAATTCATCTTCTTATTGACATGCAAACTTGCCTTTTCCCCCACTACCTATATTTTGTTTAGTTTACTAAACACATTGTTTATTCATGTCTTAACATTGTACTCCTCCCCGAATTATAGTATTTCAAAGGACTAAATATGTTTTTATTTCATCTAGCTTAGTTACTCTGGCATATACCCAATGACTTTACATGAAATATTCAGGATGTGAACACTATTAAATGCCTTTCACTTATCACAGTTTTCCTCGTGCCTGTTCTCTAGGGCCAATTGAAACAAGGGTTGTAAGAGGGAAGCTAATGAATGAAAGATGGTGAATAAAAATATGTTTCCTATTGTAGACATCACTGACTTTCAAGGATGTGGCCATGGACTTTACCCCAGAGGAATGGGGGAAGCTGGATCCTGTACAAAGGGACTTGATGCTGGAGAACTATAGAAATCTGGTCTCATTTTGTAAGGATGGATTTTCATTATGCATTTATGCTTAGGAGGGCCATCAATATTTTATGGAAGAAAAAATAGCTTTAGAAAGCCTTTATTTTTGCACTGCACAATTATAAAAAGTTTGTACTTAGAGCCTAAAAAAGGTAGATATCTGCGCTAGGTTCTTGGCAAAATATCATTGTTTTGCATCAGAATTCTTTGGATTCAAGTAACTGAAAAACTAATTCATATTGGCTTAAAGGGAAGAAGTATTTTGCCTCATGGAATCAATTATATTTTCAGGAATTTTCTTTATTTAAATCATGTGATTTTGACTTTACCCTAAATGGACTTTAGTCTTAAAATCTTCCCATGTGACTCAGGTGGCCATTGGCAGCTCAAGGATTAATGTTAAAAAATATGTAGTGTATCTTATGTGGGAATTTTGGCAAATAGGATCACATGTCTATCTGCAAAATAATTACTAGAGCTGGAGAAATAGATAGTTTTTTATCTAGCTTGAATTATTTTGTATGTTTATATTTCTATAAAGGGAAAAACTGTGTTAAACCTTCCCAAACTTAATATTCTCAATTTTGTAACTGAAATTTTTACCCTCAAATTTGTAACTAAAGCACAGAGAAAGGAAATAGAAGGAGGGGGGGAGTAGTTAGCAACTTTGTTGTTAACAGTAACAACTTTGTTGCACTGCTTACTACAACCCATATTTTTTAATCCAAAATTTTCCCTAAACTATGTATTAATCTGCAGTATCTCCATGGAATTTAATTAACAGGAAAATAAAGACAAACATCTTTTTTAATAAATTAAAACACTTGTCATTTCAAATACAGATAAACTCTTACTACAAGTATTTATTTCTTCATTCAGAGGTTGATACCCCTTTATTCCCTGATCTTCCTATCAATTTTGTAGATCAGGATATAAGGACTATGCTCTAGAATAGGTCTTTGAGGTCACCACACATAACTAATTCCCATTTCTTATTTTTATGTTTTTAATGAACAGGGCTTCCAGTTTCTAAACCTGAGAAGTACAATTTGGAAGATGAAAAAGAAGTATTGATACTTGAGAGAAAAATCCCACAAAATGGCTATTCAGGTAAGTTAGACACATGAAAATTAATTACGGTCTCTAGGACTATTTTCAGAGTAAGTCTGGAAGTTTCTTCACATTTAATAAAAATCCTCAAGTACCAATAGAGAGTATTAGAACATTCAGCTCAAATTTGTTCATTTCTTTTGTTTTGAGTGGGGCTTATTTTGGGACCACGCCTATTGTTACTCAAAGCTTACTACTGTCTCTGCACTCAGAGATCGTTCCTGGCAAGTTCAGGGAATCAAATGGAATGCCAGGTATTGAATCTGGCTAGTTTGTGCAAGGAAAACACCCCACCTACTGTTCTATTGTTCCAGTCCCTCAATTCTGCTTATTTCTGACACAACCTGAAGATAGCATGAGGCTCCTGATAAATACTGCACTGTAGAACACTGAAAAAGTAACACTTTCCAGTGCTTATAAATTACTATTAGGGCTGGGGAGATCGCTCAGAATGGTAGAGTGCAGACTCTGCATGCATAATGCCAAATCTGATCCTTTTTTTTTTTGGTTTTTGGGCCACACCCGGTGACGCTCAGGGATTACTCCTGGCTATGCGCTCAGAAATCGCTCCTGGCTTGGGACCATATGGGAAACCAGGGGATCGAACCGCGGTCCGTCCTAGGCAAGCACAGGCAAGGCAGGCACCTTACTTCCAGCGCCACCACCCGGCCCCGTATGGCTGTGCCAAATCTGATCCTTAGTAAAATATATCCTCTCGGGGCCCAGTAGATAGCATGGAGGTAAGGCGTTTGCCTTTCATGCAAAAGGTCATCGGTTTGATTCCCGGTGCCCCATATGGTCCCCCATGCCTGCCAGGAGCAATTTCTGAGCATGGAGCCAGGAGTAACCCCTGAGCACTGCCGGATGTGACCCAAAAAACAACAACAACAACAACAACAACAACAACAAAAAAAATATATATATATATATATCCTCTCACGTACCACTCAGACATTTATATGTTGCCCAAATAAGTAACATTTCTCTTCATTTGTGGTTTTTATATATGTATGTTTTATGCTAGATCTAGGTTTCAATTATTTTATAAATATGTAATTACAAGTTACACTTAATGGGAATATACACTCATTCCATTAAATATGACCATCATGGTATTTCAGGGATTAAGTTACTTGCCTTGCACTTGGCCAACATTCCAGCATTGCATGTGGTTTCCCAGCCACCAGTTAGGAAGGATCACTGAGGACAGAATCAGGAGTAAGCCATAACCACTAATGTGGTCCCAAATCAACACACAGAAAACAACTATTACAGGATTTATTTTTACCCTTCATGAAATAAATCTGTAATTACATCTTACACAGTAAGAAACTGAAAAAAGGTTAAATTACTTTCCTTTGGTTATACAACTACTGAGTGCCAGAGTTAAGATTAACTTCTGATGCCTAAGTATAATTTAGTCCTCTATGTTTTTCTTTAAAGTCCCTCTCACAACTTGTATACATATTAATCTCTATCAAAATGTTTCTCAGTGCTTTTTATGTCTTAGATACTCACTAAATCTTAGACCCACTTTCATGTTAGTTCATTGATTTACTTCTTTAAGGAAACCTCAATATCCCATAATCTTCTATTATATAGCCATTTGCCTTTTATTAGTACTTAGAACAGGTATATTTGAATAAGTTTTTGTAACTATTAGCCCAAATTCTCTTCTGTGCATAAGACTGCCTGTTTTTCCCCAGTGTTTAACAGAGCTAAGAATATAGCATTTATTTAATAATTTTTAATAAGTCAATAGAATAAATAGATGAATAAGTAAAATTCCTTACTGTATGTAATGAAGACAAGAGGGAAGGGGATTTGCTTTTAAATATTAATAAATTATCATGTCACCATTTGTTGGAAAAATATTGATCTTGTGTTCATTGACTCGAATATCACTTTTGTATTATCTTTAATTCTTAAAGATACTTATGTCTACATTGCCCTTTATATTTCCTGTATCTGTGTGTTCCTTTTAACCATGCTTACCTTTTTTTAAGAAGTTTTATAGTAGATATAACAAATAAATTTGATTTTTGTTGTTGTTTTTGGTCCACACCCAGTAACACTCAGGGATTACTCCTTGCTCTCTGCTCAGAAATTACTCCTGGCAGGCATGGGGGAACATGTGGAATGCCGGGATTCAAACCACCATTGGTCCAGGGTCAGCGCTTGTAAGGCAAACGCTCTACTGCTGTGCTATCTCTCTGGCCCCAACATATATAATTTATTTTATCTCTCCTCTTTTTTCCTACACAACACAAAGACTGACAAATTGTTAGAAATTTGCTGTACTAATTTAATATATATATGGATATTTATAGCAATAAATATTCTCATAATTACATAGTATTCTGTTTTATATATGTATTAATTACTTTCTATAATAGGATTATTGAGGAATTGTCAGTATTTTTCTTCTTCAGTTACTAAAACAAATAGCTATGGATATATTATTTCCTATATCTTCTATTTCTTTGGGAGATGATATTTTTTTAAACAAGGAAAGTACTTTTAAAAAAGGAAGAATCTGGAAATGGGATGCATATAAGGCAATGAGTAGGATTGGACAATTGAAAAATTTTGTCATAGCCACCCTCAACACCATAGTGATATATAGAAATTTGCCGTCATCCAGCAGGTTACTGCAGTAAGTTGCAACTCTGCCTGCTGCTCTGCTGCTATAAGGCGGCAGAAACCCAAGGCTGCCAGAGTCCAATACTACAAGACTCACAGGGGCCTGTGGGACCCAGCTGCCTGGTGGGGCCTCGAGCCCAACCAGGGATGCCAACTTGTAGTAATGCTCACCCAGGACTGAGAGAAGGAGAAACCAGGTATACTTTTTTTTTTTTTTTTTTTGGTTTTTGGGCCACACCCAGTGACGCTCATGCGTTACTCCTGGCTATGCGCTCAGAAGTTGCTCCTGGCAGGCATGGGGGACCATATGGGAACCAGGGGATCGAACCGTGGTCCGTCCTAGGCTAGCGCAGGCAAGGCAGCAGGCACCTTACCTCCAGCGCCACCGCCCGGCTCCCCAGGTGTACTTTTTATTCCTCCTGGAGTCTGAGGCCTGCAACTGCCACCCAGATATTTCTGAGAGATGGAAATTAACCAGAGATGGCCAGCTGTGGCCCAGGTTCTAAAAAGAAAGAGATGGAATAGATATAAAGCAGGCAGCATCTCTCTGATGCTTTATCTCTGGCCCCTCATGGACCAGCAGTTGCTGCTCTGGTCACTGTCCTGGACCCCTTGCAAAGGTCCAAATTTTTCCTTTTATTCCAGCGTAACAAGGGGGCATGTCCAAGGGGCATGTCCAGGTTCAACTGTCATTACAGTGGGGTACCAAATGGGTGTATTCAGGTTCAAGTGTCTACAGTGGGGGTTCCGATGGGGCATGTCAAAGTCCAACTGCCATTATATCAATAATGTTAGATATTTGTTAACAATAATTTTTTAGGACTGAAGGAATAGTACAGCAGTAAGACATTTGCCTTGCACATGGTCAACACAGGATGGATGCTGGTTCAAATTCCAGCATCCCATATGGTCCCCATGCCTACCAGGAGCGACTTTTGAGCACAGAGCCAGGAGTAACTCCTGAGCACTGTGGAGTGTGACCCAAAAACAAAAACAAACAAAAAACAATAAATATTCTAAAATGTTGTTTCTCTTCTGTCCTGATTTCATATGCTCACTATTACTCATTCAGTGATAGATTTCTTCATCTACATCTCTTTTTGTTTTATTATTGATCATATTTTCCTGTTATAACTCTCAATTATATCTACTCATATTCCTACATATTTCTTTTCCCCCATTTGCTTCTTTTTACAAAGTCATATTTTTCATTTTTAGTTTCATTTTTAGTTTCAGAACTGGTTTTTGCAAAGCACAGAAAACAGAGAAAGTTTGCATTTCCAATTTCTTTTAGGCCTGGATATTAGAACAGAGAGCAAAGATACAACTTCAGTGCAAGATTTATCCAAAGAAGAATCATACCAGTTTGCAGTAATTGACAGATTGGGAAGAAATAGTGTCTGTGACTCCAACTTTGAAGAAACTCGTCACAGTGAAACTTGGCAAGAAAATCAGGGAAGACATTTAAGAGAAGTATTCAGCCATATACACTCACTCCCTGAAGATGCTCCTGAACATAATGTGTGTTGGAAAAGTTTTGGGCATAAAACTGTCCATCAAACTCAAGACAGAGTTCCCAAAGGATCATATGTCTTTCATACACTTGAAAAAAGATTAAAACAGAAATCAAACTTAATGAAAAAACAGAGAACTTATACAGAGAAAAAACCTCATAAATGTAATGACTGTGGTGAGCTTTTTACTTACCATTCAGTACTTGTTCGACACCAGAGAGTTCACACAGGAGAAAAACCCTATAGCTGTGACGATTGTGGGAAATCTTTTAGTCACCGGGCTAATTTAACTAAGCATCAGAGAACTCATACTAGAATTATTTTTGAATGCAGTGAATGCAAGAAAGCTTTTAATGAAAGTGCAGCCCTTGCAGTACATCAGAGAATCCACATTGGAGAAAGACCTTATGAATGCAATGAATGTGGAAAAGGTTTTAATCGAAGTACACATCTTGTACAACATCAGCTGATTCATACTGGGGTAAAGCCTTATGAATGTAATGAATGTGACAAAGCTTTCATTCACTCATCAGCACTCATCAAACATCAAAGAACTCATACTGGAGAAAAACCTTATAAATGTCAGGATTGTGGAAAATCCTTTAGCCATTGCTCGTCACTTACAAAACACCAGAGAGTTCATACTGGAGAAAAGCCATATAAATGTAATGAATGTGGGAAAACCTTTAGCCAGAGCACACATCTTGTTCAGCATCAGAGAATTCATACTGGAGAGAAACCCTATAAGTGTACTGACTGTGATAAATCCTTCAGCCGAAGCTCAAATTTTGCTAAACATCAAAGAATCCATATTGGAAAGAAACCATACAAATGTAGTGACTGTGGGAAAGCCTTTATTCATTCATCAGCTCTTATTCAACACCAGAGAACGCATACTGGAGAGAAGCCCTATAAATGTAGTGAATGTGACAAAAACTTTAAGTGTAGTTCATCCCTCATCAGACATCAGAAAAATCATACTGAAGAACAAACCTGAAAAATATGTAAGTTCTTATATGTAAAAATATGTAAGGTCTTACTTATCATGTTACTTATATAAATTATTTTACATCAGTCACTGTATTATGTACCTGAGTATTTAGAAGATGTTACTTTGTAATACATAGTTTTGAACCATAATTTGTGTACTAATTATGACATCTAACTTCCTGAAAGATCTGCTTTTATCCTCATTTCTTCAAAGTACCTTTTGGTGGATATTCAAGATCTGTGGGAAAATGTTGGCAAATACTATTTATTAAATCCAGTTTTCCTGTCCCTTTTCACAGCAAAGCCCTATTTCTTCTTACTTTGTGAGGAAGTTCTCTGCTGTAGACTGGAGGATTTCTATTCCTCTTAAATTCTAATCTTTGTCTTAATTCTTTGATGTTATTCTGAAGTGAATGGATCTACATGTTAACTGTTATTTTTTCTTAAGTCCCTTATTCTTTGTATTGGACAGACTATTGTTTTTTTATAGTCACAGTATAAGGAAGACACCATTTCATTACACTACTACTCTTACAGTCTGAGAAAAAAATCTCAAATATTCAGGGCCAAAAGACAGATAGGTTAAATGTGTGATATTTAGGATCACAGAAAAGAATAAAAGCTGTGTGGCTGAAGGATTTACCATCTAGTGGGACATGGAAGAAAGTTTTAGTGACAAGGACTCACTTGAAGATAAACAATTGCTTTCCATAAATTACCATTTTCTGACCTTTGTTTATACCCATTTTATTTTTGCTGTTCTATGAATATGTTTTGATCTTTGGTATATATGAGAGCCTTACAGGAAACAGAAAAGGCATAAAACCTACTTATATATTAATAAAAATTGCATGGATAACCAAAGATTATTAATGGAATTGGAAACAGTAAATTTTCAATAAATCCTTTACAGATATTAGTATTTATTGCTACTATATGATATATTATATGAAAAGATTATAAAGAAAAGAAAAATAGAAACAATAATTATAGTTTTCATTCCTAAATTCTTATAAATATTCAGCATATAGTCATGCTTTTCTTCCCTCTGCATTATCCATATGACTTCTTATAAATATATAAATCTGTGTAGGTTTTTGGGCCACACCCAGTGACGCTCAGGGGTCGCTCCTGGCTTGGGGACCATATGGGGAACCAGGGGATCAAACCGCTGTCCATCCTAGGCTAGCGCAGGCACCTTACCTTCAGTGCCACTGCCTGGCCCCTATGTAAGTTTTAATTGAGAAAAAGTAGAGGTTTTAATAGAGCTTAAGAAACAGTGATGGTGAGGGTCCAGAGAGATAGCACAGCGGTGTTTGCCTTGCAAGCAGCCTATTCAGGACCTAAGGTGGTTGGTTCGAATCCTGGCATCCCATACGGTCCCCCATGCCTGCCAGGAGCTCTTTCTGAGCAGATAGCCAGGAGTAATCCCTGAGCGCCACCGGGTGTGGCCCAAAAACATAAACAAATAAAAAAAAAAGAAACAGGGGCCTGGGAGATAGCATGGAAGTAAGACGTTTGCCTTTCATGCAAAAGGTCATCGGTTCGAATCCTGGTGCCCCATATGGTCCCCCGTGCCTTCCAGGAGCAATTTCTGAGATGGAGCCAGGAGTAACCCCTGAGCACTGCCGGGTGTGACCCAAAAAAAAAAAAAAAGAAAAAAGAAAAGAAACAGTGATCATGAAAGTAAGGTTACCAAGGATGAATTTATATTTAGCCCTAAGAAAACACTAGGGCATGGGATTCAAAGTTTTTTGATGCTCTTTAAAACCAGATTTTGGGGAGTTTTTTGTTGTCTGTTTTTTTCTTTTTTCCCAACAGAACCACATAATTTGAATCACCTGGTTTTGCTTCATGAATTAAGGGGGGCGGAGGGGGGGGGGAATTGGAGGATACCAGAAACAAACAGTCATATGAACATTGAGTGGAAATAAAAAATAATCAGACTCTGGGACCAAAGAGATAGCATGGAGGTAGGGCATTTGCCTTGCATTCAAAGGACAGTGGTTCAAATCCTGACATCCCATATGGTCTGAGCCTGCCAGGAGCAATATCTGAGCATAGAGCCAGGAGTAACCCCTGAGCGCTGCCAGATGTGATCCCCCTCCCCCCCAAAAATAATAATAATCAGACTCAAACACCAAACCCAAAGTCAATAAGAACAGAATCAATACCCATTCTACAACAAGCTATACACAGAGGGGAGCAGTTACACTAGCAGTCCAGGGGGCAAATGAGGGAGATATGGGATGCATGCTGTGAATAAGGGTAGAGGGAGGACAGTGCTGATGGTGGAAATGACCCTGATTCATTGTCACTATGTACCTTAAATATTACTGTGAATGATTCGTAATTCACTTTGGTCACAATATTTTTATTAGTTTTTTTAGCTATTTTTGAAAAAAATAATAATATTTAAAAACATGGAAGGGCCAGTAAATTTGCTTGTAAGAGACTGGGACTTTTTCTGTTTTCCTAAGTACTTCCAGGTGTCACCCAAAAATCCAAATATTCAGATTACTTGTCTATAACAGAAATTGAAAAACTGACCAAGCCTGCTACATTTTCTTTCAGTATTTTATTGGAACTCAGCAGTATTAATTTATGAACATATTGTTTAATCGGTTTTGTGCCACAGTGTCAAGCATATTTAAATAGTTTCAGCAGAGATTATATGTTTCAAAAATCCTGTAATTGCAGTTTTTGTGTATGCAAATAAAAAGACTAAAGAGAACAATGGGGACCAAAATTTAACTAATGAAGTAAACATGCATTTTGAGTTTTGATTTTATACAGCTGTAAACTGTATTTGAATTCTTCAATCTCCACTAAACTTTGGGACTTTGAAACACTAACTCTTTGAATCTAATTTGTTTCTAATGAAAAAAATCATTCTCACATGAAAGTATGTTTTTAAAACTTGGCAGAATAGGGGCCCGGGAGATAGCATGGAGGTAAGGCGTTTGCCTTTCATGCAAAAGGTTATCGGTTCAAATCCCGGTGCCCCATATGGTCCCCCGTGCCTGCCAGGAGCAATTTCTGAGCATGGAGCCAGGAGTAACCCCTGAGCACTGCCGGGTGTGACCCAAAAACCAAAAAAAAAAAAAAAAAGCAAAAACAAAAACAAAAAAAACTTGGCAGAATAAATAGCCTCTCTGTATGTCTGAATAAGAGGTGCTGTAATCTATTTAGAAAGCTAAAACAAAAAGTCACAAATTGGATTAAACAGCAAATACTTCTCAAAATCTTAAAGATTGGGAAGTCAATCAAGACTAAAAGATCTTGTTTCTGAATTCTTCCTGGTTGACAGCCTCTCTTTAGTATGTCCTCACGTAGTGAAAAGCAAGAGCTCTCTGGGACACTTTTCTAGAGCCACTAATCTCACAACACAAGTCACATCAACTAATCATTTGCTGAAAGCCCTATTTCCTAATAGCACAACATTGAAAAGCAGGCTTGGATATGAATTTGAGGTTATCACAAACACTCCTCCCATAGCAAGTGTCTAATCACAATCAGTAGACATGCTTAAGATGAATGTACTTACCATGACTTTTATTTTGTATTAAGAACTGAATTTCTGCTTTCGGTATAAGAAAACAGAACCTCTCTGCTTTTGCTTCTACTTTACTAGACACTCAAGTTTGTTAAAGAACACAGCTTAAATTAGTATTAAGGTATTTCTCTAAGTGTTATTAAAAACTGGACCTTTGCATTTCAGTATTCTTTTTATACTTAGTGTCCAATATGATTACTTTGTTCTCCAACATAAATCTTGAACATTTTGCTATTCAAATGTTTTATTACCTATGAACTAAATTTTATTGCTCTTATTGATACACTCAATAAAAATGTTATATATTGTCAGAAACATAAAATTTTTTAAGTTCTAATTAAGTATATTTAAGAGGATTAGAAATGAACATTGCCCATAAAATAATCTCAGTATCATTCATCAAAACAATCATTTCAAATTGATCATTTACATTTCACAACTTCTGGAGAGATGGACTGGGGAAACCCTTCCACAGCTCACATATGAATGAGAAGCTTAACAAAATAAAGGAACAATATTCATGCCAAATAGCACTGTATTCTCTTAAGTATAGCTATTCAGTGAGCATTGTAGCAGAAAGAGAGAACTTCACATAGAAAGTTAAAATAGTTAAATGCATGTGAAAGACAAGAATTTTTAAGGGGTCAGAGTGGTAGCACAGTGGTATGGCATTTGCCTTGCACATGACACAGGATGAACATGGTTTCGATCCCCTGCATCCCATATGGTCCCCCAAGCCAGGAGCAATTTCTAAGCACAGAGCCAGGAGTAACCCCTGATCACTGCTGGGTGTGGCCCAAAAATTTTTTTTTGAGATGACTAAAAATTAATGTAAACTTGGGAGGCAAAATTATAAAACTGAAAAATGTAAAATATCAATCCCTGACGATACATGATCCCTGAGCACTGCCAGGATTGACCCCGTAGCATAGAAGCTAAAATAACTCTCTAAACAACATATACCAAAAAAGTATACCAAATGTTGGAATAGAAAGATGGCTTTGTATGTTTTGTCCCCAGTATCATGGTTCCCTCAGAACTGCCATGGTGAATCAGTAATGCCCTATCAAAGCATCAACACATCCTTGGACCCTTATAATGAATCACCAAGAGGGCCTCTTGAGTACTGCTTTGGAGGCAGCAAAAAATGCCTAATGTTACTAGATTAGTTGTTAACTGATTCAATTTCTTATTAACTATCAGTTTTGTTTTATTAGGTAAGATCTAGTATTTTGATAATACTGCAGGACTCAAGCTAAAAATACGTTGTCCCCACTCTTCCTTTTCTTTGTATTAATCCCAGTAGGAAACATTGGAATTTATACCCACATTAGTGGCTGTACCTCATCATAATTTATTGGTAGGGTAAAAAGATATTCTTCTGTTGTAATACATATAACTTGACATTTATGAGTTTCAGCTCATTCTCTCCAAGAGTTAGGTGTTTTCACTGAACTGATTTTATAATTCACATGATGTATAATCTTTGTTTTTTCATCATTGAAAAATACTTTTAACTTTATTCATCAACCAAATAATCTCCTTATATTGAATGGCAGTATATATAAAATTCTCAAATCTCTCATTCTCCCCCCACAGTCCACTTATAAATAAATATGTTGTCATATTAGAAGTGTTGTTATGGGGCCCGGGAGATAGCATGGAGGTAAGGCGTTTGCCTTTCATGCAAAAGGTCATCGGTTGGAATCCCGGTGCCCCATATGGTCCCCCATGCCTGCCAGGAGTGATTTCTGAGCATGGAGCCAGGAGTAACCCCTGAGCACTGCTGGGTGTGACCCAAAAACCAAAAAAAAAAAAAAAAAAAAAAAAAAAAAAAAAAAAAGAAGTGTTGTTATATCAAAATTCTGAGTAGTAGCCAGAAACTCAACATTGTTAGATCAGTAATTGTTTATATATTTCTGCCATTATGAGTTTTGACATTTAAAAATTCAAGATTATCTCTAAAAAACTCAAGATTATTTTTTAGCTTTTTTTTCTTTAGTTATGCTGCTCACTGCTTACTACCATGTTTCCCCAAAAATAAGACATCCTCCAAAAATAAGACCTTCTTACACATTTCCTTCTGGGTGAAATATAAGACATGCCCCAAAAATAAGGAACTACTATGCACTGTCTCGGAATGAAAATTAATTTACCACAAACTGGTTGCTAGGGCCGTCCCAACTGGCATTCACAATTTGTCTGGTTTGTGTTGACAACTACTGTACTACCATATCATATACAGGTAATAAATTTTCTTTATTTTCATTTAACAAATGCATACCATATTCTTCATGGAAAAATAAAACATCCCTTGAAAATAAGACCTACTGCATCTTTGAGAGTAAAAATTAATATAAGAGACTGTCTTATTTTGGAGGCATATAGGATACGCCAAAGTCAAGATGTTCTCATTAATCAGGTCTACATCTTCCTGAGGTTGGAAGAGTGAAGTACATACCACTTAAAAGATTTGCAGGTTGGGGGCTGGAGCAATAGCACAGAGGTGAGGCCAACACAGGAAAGACAACGCACAGTTCAAATCCCATATGGTCCCCCAGGCCTGCCAGGAGACACCTCTGAGCACAGAGCCAGGTGCTGAGTGCCGCTGGGTGACCCAACCCCCCCCCAAAAAAAAAAAAAAAAGATTTGCAGGTAAGACAAGGAAGCAATACTTTCCTAAAAAGAAATCCTGGGCAAGTAAAAAAAATATCACTGCAGTTGAATAACATCTCAACATAATTAAGTGTACACATTCTCTTATGTACCATTATTCCCTCAAACACTACTAAATATCAGTGACAAACTAATGAAGAGACCACAACCTAGAAAACATTCACAATATTGACTTCATAGAATTCTGTTAGGATTACATGAAATAATATGAATATGTTTTATAAACTATATGTTACAGTTCTATTAGTAGGTAAATTTCTGGGACACTCTGGTGTATATATATATGGTGAGGTGTATATATATATACATATATATGTATATATATATATTTGGTGAGAGCATGTGCCACTCACCAAAATCACAATTCTTACTAATTTATGCTACCAGTTTATTGTGACATGGCAGGGAGATTTTACTCAACAATAACTACATTACTGATGGAATACACAGTATTTATCTGCTAAAATATTATTTTGGCATACCAAAAATCTGTTAGGCATAGTTGACTCAAACCCCAGTCTTAAAATCTTAAATGTTTAATGTGTTATAATGACATAAACCTATTGAATTATCTATGATTCTAATTTGTGGGACTCACTTTAAGAAAGTTTAGACCAAAAGACTATGGTTAAAGGGTCATATAGGACTAGATTCAAGTGTTAAATAGAAAGCAGATTATCTCTTGCAATTGTTACTCTTTTCTCTAAATTGGTTTCATTCTTAGGCAGAATGACACAGAATTTCATTGGTAACTTTTACCTTGAAAAATTCTGTTAGCTTTTGCCATAGAAACTACATAATATTTTTCTTTAGTATCATTAAAACTTGTAAGTAGGGAAGGGGAGAGATAGTACAGCTTTTATGGCACTTGCTGTGCATTCAGCAACCCAGATTCAGTCCTTGGCACCCCAAATTGTCCCCTAGGTCCTGCCAAGAATGATTGCTGATGATAGAGACAGTTATAAGTACAGAGCACTGCTGGTATGACCCTAAAATAACTACACAAGTAGATTCTGATGAGATGTTGTGAATCACATTCTCATACGGAAATTAATCACTGTGGGCAACAGAACTTAGTATTCTGACATGGGTCTTGGTAGGATGAAATTTAGCCATATGCAAACCATGTTGGGTCTTGACAAGATGGAGTGTAGCCTTATTCAAACCATACAGCATAGATTGCTCACATAAAATATGAGAATTGAAAGTGTGGAACAGAGAAGTACCTATCTGTATGTATACATGTATATGTACATGTATTTTATAGCTCTGTCCACTGAAACAATGATAGCAAATATCAATGAAATTTCTGATACAATTTTTTTTCCTAAAATAACATGGTCTCAGTCAAATGGCTAATTAAATGTCACAAGGAAGAAGATATAAGAATTTAGAACATCTTAATTCCAGAAAACAAAGTAGTACTCAAAACAGATGGCCTTCAGATCTGCTACATGCTCATTCCCTTGTTCAGGCCCACATCCCATACCCAAAACTAAACTCCCCTCTTATACCTTGAATCATGTGACTAGATAAGTAGACATAGGACAACTTTACATATTGCAAATCAAACTTCACTGCACCCACTTACCTTTTTTCAGTGAGTGAGAACCAGTAAAGAAGGAAAAGAGCAATACTAAACCTAATTTTTAGCAATCTCTCAAGGGATGCAAATATCAATAATTCATCCTCAGCATAGAAAGCACCAGTTAATGAATGAGGATAATAGCATGGAACATTACCAATACCAATCAGTTTGATAACCTCTAAGTACTTATTGTGACATCAAGTAGAATGATGTGTAATGAAGTCAAAGAAAAGATGGTACTGTTAGTTAATCACAGGAACATTTGAGAGGAGAAAAGAAAATTGCAATCAGTAGTTATAGAAGGGAAGAGTATGGTAGATGAAGGGGAAAACTCAGTAGAAGGCTTCAGCAACAAAGTAAGCAAATGAGGAGAAAATTGGTGAAAATAGACCCAGATAGGAATTCTCTAATACGTATTGTAATAAGAATAGCAAAACCAAAGAAAAAAGACAATATTGAAAAGCAGTAAAAAAGAGAAAGAAGGGGCCCAGAGAGATAGCACAGCGGTGTTTGCCTTGCAAACAGCCAATCCAGGACTAAGGGTGGTTGGTTCAAATCCCGGTGTCCCATATGGTCCCCCCCACCCCCGTGCCTGCCAGGAGCTATTTCTGAGCAGACAGCTAGGAGTAACCCCTGATGTGGCCCAATAACCAAAGAGAGAGAGAGAGAGAGAGAGAGAGAGAGAGAGAGAGAGAGAGAGAGAGAAAGGAGAAACTTACAAAGGAACTCCCATAAGACAGTATAGTGGGTAAAACATTTGCCTTACACACAACCAACCCACGTTCAATTTCTGGAACCCTATGATTTCCTGTGAACTCTACTAGGATTGTTGCTTCAATGCAGAGCCAAGAGTAAGCCATTCGGGGCCCGGGAGATAGCATGGAGGTAAGGCGTTTACCTTTCATCGGTTTGAATCCCGGTGCCCCATATGGTCCCCTGTGCCTACCAGGAGCAATTTCTGAGCATGAAGCCAGGAGTAACCCCTGAGCGCTGCCGGGGGTGACCCAAAAACCAAAAAAAAAAAAAAAAGAGTAAGCCATTCCCACTGTCAACTATGCCCCCACCCCACCCCCAAAAAATATGGGATCAGCATATCTTCCAAATGAGATTCTAAAGACCAGAAGAAAAATGGTGAGATTGGGGGGGGGGGGAATAACAAGAATACTCTATCCAATTAGAATATCATATACATTTGAAAGAATGGTGCAAAACTTCATGAAAAAGCAAGAGCTTGGACAGTTCATAATCTTAAAACCAGTTTTGCTAGAAACACTAAAGGTTTTTTTTAAAACCTAAAGCATACTTCTCAATACATCACCAATAAGTTTGGCACTTGGTAGTAGCACTTACAGTTGACCTCTATTATGTTCAGAAAGGTTTATTTACATTTTACAACTGAAACTCAACCATCAAAAAACTTTGTAACTTTGAGTATCTCATAGTGGTTCAAAATTTTTATTAAAATAAATTAAAATGTATTTTGAAGAAAGGTCTATTACAAACTTAAGAGTTTTATACTCTTTAAAATAAATATTCTTTTGATATATTGCAGTGATTAAACCTATATAAAATAAAGTCTTCTTTTTCTTTCTTTCTTTTTTTTTTTTTTTTTTTTTTTTTTTTTTTTTTTTTTTTTTTTTTTTTTTGGTTTTTGGAGCCACACCCTGCAGCGCTTAGGGGTTACTCCTGGCTATCTGCTCAGAAATAGCTCCTGTTAGGCATGGGACACTGGGATTTGAACCAACCACCTTAGGTCCTGGATCAGCTGTTTGCAAGGCAAACACCGCTGTGCTATCTCTCTGGTCCCAAAGTTTTCTTTTTCTTATTAATACAGATACTTACGCATTTGTATAATGTATTATTTTAATATAAAACCAAAATTATCTTTTTAAGATAAAATATACTTTCATAGGCTATTTAGATTTTCATTATATTTGTTCTGTTATTTTTAGTTATATATATTTTTTAATTTAAAACATCACAACACTAAGCTTTAGTCCCCCCTCTCCATTTCACCAATGCCCAAGCTACAAATATTTGTGTTTCAGCAGGTAAAGGGCACACTCTAGAACAGTTTTTGAAAGTGATAAAAATCTATATTGTTGGTTTACAACTTGTTTTACCCAAAACTAAGCTGAATCCTTGCCCCTAAACCCTCTCTTTATATGTCTAAAAATTCAACTGGAAAGGATTAGTTCTAGATAAATCTTCATCTGCCACTCCTCCTTTGCCCAGTTGTGGATGGGTGTGCTTAATAGAAAGGCTGGGTTTTGGTGGCCAACTTTCACTCCATTAAGTTGAAAGCTCCCCTGACCACGAGTCTCATCCTCTTAAGTTTGGCCTGGTTTATTTCTGAGGTAACCTCTGCCCCAGACCCATTTCCTCAGGGTTGAATGATGGTATATGGAACCTCACATTTGATGCCTGAACAGTGACTTGAAACAAAACAGGAGTGGATATGATCCCTTGATGTTTTAAGACAATGATGATCACCTTTTACTGGACTGAAACTGCCATGTCCTTTACCAGAATGGGGACATACATGCTAGAAGTCATTATATTATTCTGTTGCATTCATGTGTATCGCTTGCTCCAAAATATATATACCATATTCTAGAAATTCTCCCGCAGACATACCCCGAGAGAGTAGAGAGGCCTTCCAGTGGTGATGTGATCTCAAATTAGAAGCTATCTCAGGGCCAATAATTAATCATCACTACCAGCATATGACCAGAAGGACCTGCATGTGCCAGGTCTGGTGCCATGCATCAGTGAGGATACATATGATGAGCTCCACTTCACTCCATGGCCACACTCTTCTAGTCAATGAAACACAACACATAGAAAATACCACAGGAAAAGTGTGACAATGGGGGGGGGGGATACAGGTCTCCACCATACGTAGAGAATGAAGATGACATCTCTAATGACCCTAAAAGTGCCAACCACCTATATAGCTTCTCAGATCAGGATGTTAAAGAAGAAATATGAAGGATGTTCATAGAACTCAAAGAATGAATGGAATAAACTGAAATAAAACAACAAATAAGAATCAAGTGGATATAAAAATAGAAATAAGAAAATTCCAAACTGAAATAACAAGACTGAAACCTTGATAAATGAAATGAAATTCTCACAGGAAAGTCTAACAGAATAGCAGTAGCTGAAGACAGAATTAGCTGGAAGATGAGATACATAACAACTCCATACAAAAGAAACTTAAATTATCAGACAATGGAAAAAATACCAAATAAAATGAACAGATGAAAATAGAATTCTTTGATAAAATCAAAGGAAATAGCATGAGTCATTGAGACACAGAGAGTCAGGAAGAAAATTCCATAAAGAATCAATAGTGAAGTATATCATTGCAGAGAAACTTACATATTTAAAAAGTGTGTGCATTATGCTTCAAGGATAGAGAAACTCTGTATCTCTTAGACCAAGGGAATTCGCTTTATAAGTTCCCCAATACTTACTGTGCCTATGCAAAAGATAAATAAGTAAATAAAATAAACAAAGCCTTGCCACACCAACCCTCCTTCCTTTTTTTTTTCTTTTTCTTTTTTGTTGTTGCTTAACAGTTATTTGTTGTTTTGTGTGTTTTTTTGTTGTGTTTTGTTGTTTTCTGATCATTGCTTGTTTTGTTTTTTGGTTTTCCGGGGGTTTTGTCATTATTTTTTATTTGTGTTTTTCCCCTTTCTTCTTTTAAATTGATATTGATAGCTCATAGATGAACTCCTCCCAGCATTATTTTTTCTTTTGTCCCAATAGAACCACATAACATGGATCATCTTGTTCTGGCTCATGAATTAAAGGGGGGAGTGGATAGTACTAGGAGTTAACAGTCAGATGAACATTGAGTGAATATAAAGAAATGATCAGACCTAAATACCAAACCCAAAGTCAACAACAACAGAATCAAAATACCCAATCTACAACAAGTTATATACAAGTTGTTACACTATCAGTCCAGGGGGCAAGTGGGGGAGGTATGGGATGCATGGTGAAACAGGGGCAAGGGAGGAAATTAGGGAATGACTCTAATTCACTGTCACTATATACTCTAAATATAACTATGAGAGACTTGTAATTCACATTGGTCACAATAAAAATTTTAAATAGAATTAAAAAAAAGGGGGGGTGCTCGGGAGATAGCATGGAGGTAAGGCATTTGCTTTTCATGCAAAAGGTCATCAGTTCGAATCCCGGTACCCCATATGGTCCCCCGGGCCTGCCAGGAGCAATTTCTGAGCATGGAGCCAGGAGTAACCCCTGAGTACTGCCGGGTGTGACCCAAAAACCAAAAATTAAAAAAAATAAAAATAAAAAAGAGTGTGTGCAACCAAATCCTACATGCCTGAAGAGTACCAGTTAAAAGATCTGAAGAAAAGCATCCCAATACATCCTGGTCACATTGACAAATTCTTTTTTTTAATGCTTTACAAAATGCTTTATGTACAATTTAATGGTACACGGAAATAATTATCAATAATCACCATATGAATGAATTTTTGTTATACAAGATTAGATCACAATATGGAAATAAATCAGTGCAATATGTTATATAAACAATTTATATTGTCAAAACTTGTTAAGATACAAATGATAAGCAATTCTAGCTAGACAAGATTCAGCAACATTTAATAAAATATATTTATTGAAGTTGAAATATAAATGAAAACGACTCAGATTTATACAGGATACTTTTGAAGAGTCCTAAATTAACATACTCAAAGTAGACCCCTTTCATTGCTCTTGGATATTCACTTTTACCACCTTTATTCAGAATTGGGTCAGATCAGAATTTATATCAGAATTGTATCAGCAAATAGACAAGAAGAAAAGACAAAAGACATTGATAAATTCTACAGCTAGGGATAGAATACTGAAAGCAGCAAGATCAAAAGGGGAAATTACATTCAAAGGAGCATCCTTAAGATTTATAGCAGACCTGTCATAAGAAACCCTCAAGGCCCAAAGGCAATGAGTTGATATAATGACAAAACTATGAAATGAATTCTTTACCTAGAATACTGCACCTAGCCAGACTCATGTTCAAGTTTAAAGGAAGTAAACATAGCTTCATGAATGAATAACAGCTCAAGAACTTTACAGACCCAAAAGCAGCTTTAAAAGAAAACCTGAGGAGCCAGGGTGATAGCGCAGTTTTAGGGTGCATGCGGCTGACCCAGACCTCGGTTTTGATCCCCAGCATCCAATATGGTCCCCCATGCTAAGAACCATTTCTGAGCACATATCCAGGAGTAACCCTGAACGTCACCAGGTGTGGCCCAAAAACCAAAAAACAAACAATTAAATAAACTGAAAGGTCTACTTTAAGATAAGACAGACCAAGAGACACACAAAACTTCTACACAAAGATGACACAAAATCCCATGACAATCATCTCTCTCAATATCAATGGACTAAATTCACAATTTAAGAGACACAGAGTGACAAAATGAATCAAAAAGCTGAATCCAACATTCTGCTGCCTACAAGAAATAGATCTGAAAGTCAGAACATAGACTTAAAATCAAAAGTTGATGGGCAATTATCCAAGCAAAAAAATTCCATCAAAAAAAAAAGCTGGAATGGTCATATGAATGTCAGGTGACACAAACTTTAGACTTAAAAAAGGTATAAGGGACAGATGTGGACTTTTTTTTTTTGGTTTTTCTTTGTTGGTTTTTTTTTTGTTTGTTTGTTAGTTCTTGGGCCACACCCGGCGGTGCTCAGCGGTTACTCCTGGCTGTCTGCTCAGAAATAGCTCCTGACAGGCACGGGGGACCATATGGGACACCGGGATTCGAATCAACCACCTTTGGTCCTGGATCGGCTGCTTGCAAGGCAAACGCCACTGTGCTATCTCTCTGGGCCCAGATATGGACATTTCTTAATCAAAGGATATGTACAATAGGAAGAGATCACACTCCTAAATGTATAGGCACACACTGAGGTACCAGCAAAGTATTTAAAACAATTGCTGACAAATCTCAAAGAAGACATCAATAGCAACACAATAATAGTGGAAGACCCTAATACCACCTTGTCACCCCATGATAGGTCAGGATAAAGCCTACCAGAATATTATAGCTCTGAAAGTACTGGATGGGGCTGGATGATGGTGAGATGGATGGATGGTGAGAGGCCTTTCTCTGCCGGCCCAGGGCACACGCCTACAACTCTCCAGCAGACAGGTTTGAGGATCAGGATAGCCATGCAGAAATGATCCACAGACAGTCAGGTTTCAGGAGACATCAGCTTTATTCAGCACCCTAGCCAACAGGTGTGGCTTCTGTCATCACCTTTCAAGCAAGCTCCATTATTAGCCATGCATTCAACATGTTTCTTCTCCCTCCATCCTGCAAGCTCTCCTCCTTCTCTTGCAGAATCTCTCTAAATCAATCCTCCAAATCCCCTTCCTGTCCCTGAGGTAATCCTTTTGTTACCTACCACAGAACCCTCCCAGAAATGGTCAGGTCTTACCATCAGGTAAGGTTACACTGGAAGAATGGGGGATGGAAGTATCATCTGCCCCTTTCTTAAAACAAATAAAAACGAGAGTATAGGTTATCCTTTGTTTTCCTGGCTTTCGCCTTTAGCCAAAGGCAGAAACCTAATATTCCTATAGAAACAAAGTTTAAAGTTTAAAATTAAAATATCAGCTTTTTCCATAAATATAACATTTCTGCAAAATAAAATTTCTAATGCTTATTTACCAAGCACTATCCTGGAACTCCCTTGTTCCTATTCTTTTTTTTTTTTTTTTTTTTTTTTTGGTTTTTGGTTTTTGGGTCACACCCGGCAGTGCTCAGGGGTTACTCCTGGCTCCATGCTCAGAAATTGCTCCTGGCAGGCATGGGGACCATATGGGGCACCGGGATTCGAACCGATGACCTTTTGCATGAAAGGCAAATGCTTTACCTCCATGCTATCTCCCGGGCCCCTTGTTCCTATTCTTAATGCTATTTAACCAAGCATTTATTCCTGGAACTTTCTTGTTCCTATTAACCTTTCCCTAAACACAAGTAGAAGAACATTTATATAGAAAATACATTTTGAAAGCAGGCTACTACATTAAAATACACAGTAAAACATTATGCAACTGGAGACCTTAATTATGGAAAACTATAAAGCACACTTAAATCAGCAAGAAAAATGATTTAGATTAAGAGATACACCTGAAACAGAGTTAGATGCAGGTACTTTTAAATACAATTTTTCAGTTGGGCTTTGCTGTTTTTTATCTCCTTTTTTAAATTTTTATGCCACCAAATGTCCAATCGTGAATACACTGTGGACTTCCCCATTTTAACCCATCACCAAATTGTCCCAGCTTCTCCCAGGCTGTTCACCACGTGGCTTCACTTCCATGAAATCCTGGGCCTTGCAATTGGGTCTGCAAGCACTGTTCCACTTGCCTAATTCAGAGGGTGGGTCCCAGTAGGAGCTGCACACCCACTGCCTTTGGATAGGGAGCTTCTCACAGCAAGGGCACTCAGCCATTTCTCTGCCCCACCCGGCCACAGGACCAGAGCCAAAGCCCCCTGCATCAGGAGGGATGGAGCAGTCAGTGTTTCTTGCTGAGAAAGTGATCCGACACCTGCTGCCACTGATGCTCCAGCAGCTCTCCATCACTGCAGCTAAAAGCAACTAGGGTCTTTTGAGTCCAAAGTCCGAAGTTTTAAATTTGAAATCCATGTCCAGGCTGAAGGTCATAATCAGAAATCAGTCCGTCCTCAATAAAGTTTTTTTCTCGTCCTTTTCCAATCAGTTGCCTCTATAGTCTCTGCAACTTGGGAGGCCTGGGTCCTTGGAAAACGACTTTCTTGCAGCAGTGTCGCAGTCGTGGGCCTTGGTTGGAAATGATCCAAGCTTTCACCTTCCCTCCACTGGCCCCGCTGCCCTCAGAAGGGGACTCCGCCATTTCTAGAAATGCTGCCATGTAGCCTGAAGTTTTGGGCTCACTCCAACCAAACAGACCCAAAATCAAACACAAGAACTGGTATCTCACCATGCTGTCTTCCGGGTCCAGGGTTCAAATCAACATTCAAGCACCAGTTGTAGTAAAACTGATTAATTATGAAGTGCTGGATAGAAGTGGAAGATGGTGAGATGGATGGATGGTGAGGCCTTTCTTCTCCCAGGTCACACGCCTGCATTCCCTTTCAGCCAATGAGTCTGAGGGCTCAGGATAGCAGCAAGGAAAAAACTCACAGCAATCAGGTTTCAGGAGACATCAGCTTTATTCAAGCCCTAGCCACTACATGTGGCTCCTAAGCTTTAAAACATTTTACGCCATCTCCATTATTAGCCCTGCATTCAACGTATCCCTTCCCCAATCCTGCTTCTTGCTTCATCTCTCTTGCTGAATCTCTCTGAATCAATCCATCCTACAAATCCCCTCCTGCCCGTGAGGTAGTCCTTTTATTACCTACCAAAGACCCCTCCCAGAAATGGGCAGGTCTTACTATCAGGTAAGGTTACACAGGGGTGGGGGTAACAGATGAGGACCTAAAATCAACACTTAATGGCTTAGCAATAGAAATCAAGAAATCACTAGCCTACAAAATTAAGAAATTTATAGATGAACAATTCAACCAACTCAAAGAACTCTTTCAGAAGATGAGAGAATCCTTATAGATGAAAGTGAAGGAACTATAAAGCATGTTAGCAGGCCATAATCATAACATTACTCAGGTGCAGAATTGCATAGAACTTGAGTACAAATTACAAGCCATTTGGATGAAGAAGACGAAAAAGAAAAGAGAATAAACCCTGGAAGAAAATATAAGGAACTTAATGAACAAAGACAGGAAAAATAATCTCCAAATTATAGAAATTCGAGAAGGGGAAGAACAAGTAATGAGGGAGATAATAGCAGAGAAATTCCCTATCCTCAGGAAAGAGGTTTCTCTACAAATCTTAAAGGCAAAAAGAGTGTCAAAGATAATAGACCATAACTGAACAACACCTAGACATTTAGTATTCCAAGTGGCAAAAAAAAAAAAAAAAAAACAGAGAGATTCACTCCTTAAAGCAGTAAGGGAGAAAAAAAACTCAAGTATAAAGGAAACAATGTAAGAATCAAACTAAATCTTCCATTTGAAACCATCCAGGCAAGAAAAGAGTGGAATGACATATTGAAACTACTGAATAAGATGAGATCAGGCATGTTCAGGGTGGTATGGCCAGAGAGTAAAAGAAGTAGAATGCCTGTCTTGAAATACAGGCAGGGGGTGGGGGAGGAGAGAGACAAAAAGCATTGATGGTGGGCATATTGTACTAGTCAAGGGAGGTGTTCCTTTTATTACTGAAACCCATTTACAATTATGTTTGTAATCATGTGCTTAAATAAATACATTATTTAATATATTATTTTTAAAAAGTATAAAGTCAAATGAATACCTATAATATTTAGAAAGCAATTAAAACGTATGTCTATGTCTCAAAAAATCTTCAATTTGTTAATATTTGATTTGTTGTCTGATATATGGTTTATCCTAGACAATGTTGCATGTGCATATAAGAAGAATGTGTTTTCTCAAGTATAAAAAAAGCTACTGAATAAAAGAAACTTTCAACCTAGAGTCCATTACCCAACAAAACTCTCATTTACATGGGAGGGAGAGTTAAACACATTCTCAGACCAAAAAAGAACTTGCAATATTTATGCTAACCTTAGGGTCAGAGTAATAGAACAGCATTAGGGTGTTTGCCTTGCATGCAGCTGACCCAGAACTGATCTTGGCTTGATTCCCAACATCCCATATAGTCCCCCGAGCCAGGAGCTATTACTGAGTGCATATCCAGGAGTAATCCCTGAGAATCACCGGGTGTGGCCCAAAAATCAAATTATATATATATATATATATATATATATATATATATATATATATATATATATATATATATATATATATATATATATATATATATATACATTTGCACTAACAAAACCATCCCTAAGTGAGCTACTCAGAGCAATTACATAAACCAAATCCCCAATTGTAACACAACAGCCCTATACAATATAATGGCATAATAGCCCTTTCTGGCAATAGTTTTCTTAAATGTCAATGGATATTAGACTCAGAAGAAAAGACTCATTATGATAATGTCACAACAAAAATTCTAATCTATTCATTTGCTACTTTATTTGCCTGGTAATATAATCTAATGTTTATGTCCACAGATAGCAAAGGAATATGCAACTGCATGTCATGAACTCCTGTTACAGAGCTCATTCATTGAATGTTTTTGTAATCTATTTTCAATTGTAGGTAGTTTACCATTATATCATAATGCTCATGATTTTAGATAGCTTTTAGGAAAGGAAACTGGATTCTTGAGACCCACTAGACAATATTTCATGGTATAGATTCCTCTAATAGTGATCATTACCATATCACTTAATTTTCTAGACAAAAAAATTATGATTGGTTTTAAGAATGCTCTATATACAATCTAACCCATAAAGCCTTTCTTCAGTAAAGTTTACCCTCACCAATCATGATTGTCATAGAAAATGAAAAACCTTTACATCTGACTTGCTGGCTTTATAATTTTTTTTTTTTTTTTTGGTTTTTGGGTCACACCCGGCAGTGCTCAGGGGTTACTCCTGGCTCCATGCTCAGAAATTGCTCCTGGCAGGCATGGGGACCATATGGGGCACCGGGATTTGAACCGATGACCTTTTGCATGAAAGGCAAACGCCTTACCTCCATGCTATCTCCCGGGTCCCTGGCTTTATAATTTTTAAGCATTCTTATCAGATTTTTAACTGTAAGCCATGGTCACTCTCTTTCATTCCTGGAGCTTCATCATATTGCTGTTTGGAAGGTGGTCTGCAGACTGGAGTTAGGGTAACATGGGAAATTTTTAAAAACATTTTCTTTGTCTAAGTGTGTGTTTGGTCATTTGGGCAAGTGCCTTCTGGTTAAGAAGTGGCTCACCAGTGTTCAGGGTTGTAATGGGTGGGTTTAGATTCTAGAGCCATTGGCTTGTGGTAGATGGCCTTGACTACATTGAGAAAAGTTCCTTCCATTCCCATCTTGATGAGAGGTTTGGGTTTTTGTGTGTGTGTGGGGGGGTGTTTTTGTTTTTGTTTTTGTTTGGTTTTTGGGTCACACCCAGCAGCACTCAGGGGTTACTCCTGGCTCTATGCTCAGAAATTGCTCCTGGCAAGCATGGGGACCACATGGGATGCCAGAATTCGAACCACCATCCTTCTGTATGCAAGACAAATGCCCTACCTCCATGCTATCTCTCCAGTCCCTTGATGAGAGTTTTTATCAAGAATGGGTGTTGGAAGGTAGAAGGAAAAAGTGAAAAACCGGGGCCCGGGAGATAGCATGGAGGTAAGGCGTTTGCCTTTCATGCAAAAGGTCATCGGTTCGAATCCCGGTGCCCCATATGGTCCCCCATGCCTGCCAGGAGCAATTTCTGAGCATGGAGCCAGGAGTAACCCCTGAGCACTGCTGGGTGTGACCCAAAAAACAAAAAACAAAAACAAAAATAAAGGAATGGGTGTTGAACCTTATCAAATGCTTTCTCTGCATCTAAGATGATCAAATGGTTTTTATTTTTCTTTTTATTAATATAATGTATTATATTGGGCCCGGGAGATAGCATGGAGGTAAGACGTTTGCCTTTCATGCAAAAGGTCATCGGTTCGAATCCCGGTGCCCCATATGGTCCCCCGTGCCTGCCAGGAGCAATTTCTGAGCATGGAGCCAGGAGTAACCCCTGAGCACTGCCGGGTGTGACCCAAAAACCAAAAAAAAAAAAATATATATATATATATATATAATGTATTATATTGATTGATTTACATATGTTAAACAATTCTTGCATTCCTGGAATGAATCCTACTTGGTCATGGTGTATAATCTTCTTGATGAGGCTTTGGATCCTATTTGCCAGAATTTTGTTGAGGATCTTTGTACTGTGTTCATCAGGGATGTTGGTCTGTAGTTTTCTTTCTCTCTTTCTTCCTTTCTTTCTTTCTTTCTTTCTTTCTTCCTTCCTTCCTTTCTTTCTTTCTTTTTTTGCAGTATCTCATAATTGGTCAACCACTTGCAAAAACAATGAACTCAGATCTCCATTTAACACCCTGCACAGAGGTCAAATCCAAATGGATTAAGGATTTTTATATCAGATCTGAAACCATAAGATATAAATATAGAACATGTAGATAACACTCCATGACATTGAGACTAAAGGCTTCTTCGACGAAGAAATAGTACTCTCCAAACAAGTTGAACCAGAGATACACAGGTGAGATTATATTAAGCTGAGAGGCTTCTGCACCTCAAAAATATAATGCCTAGGATACAAAAGCCATACAAAATTAAATTTAAAAAATAGGAATGACGGGGCCGGGCGGTGGCGCTGGAGGTAAGGTGTCTGCCTTACCGCACTAGCCTTGGACGGACCGCGGTTCGATCCCCGGTGCCCCATATGGTCCCCCAGGCCAGGGGCGACTTCTGAGCGCATAGCCAGGAGTAACCCCTGAGCATCACTGGGTGTGGCCCAAAAACCAAAAAAAAAAAAAATAGGAATGACCTGTGCTGGCATTGATGTGGTGAAAAAGAAACTCACCCACTGCTGATATGAAACTATTTCCCCGATATCCATCAGATAAGGGGCTAATATCTAAAATATACAAGGTACTGACATAACTTAAGAATTTAAAAAATATCTAACCCCATCAAAAAGTGGGGAGAAGAAATAAACAGATACTTTCTCAAAGAAGAAATACAAATAGCGAAAGGTCACATGAAAAAATGTTCCACATCACTAATCATCAGGGAGATGCAAATCAAAACAACACTGAGGTATTATCTCACACCACAGAGACTCGCACATATCACAAAGAACAACAACAATCAGTGCTGGCAGGGATATGAGGAGGAAGAAACTCTCATTCACTACTTGTGGAAATGCCATCTAATCCAGCTTTTCTGGTAAAAAACAATATGGAGATTCCTAAAAAAAAAAAGGAAATTGAGCTCCCATTTGATCCAGCTATACCATTCCTAGGGATATACCCTAAGAACACAAAAACACAATACAAAAATGCCTTCTACACTTCTATGTTCATTGCAGCACTATTTACAATATCCCAAATCTGGAAGCAATCCAGGTGCCTGAAAATAGGTGAGTGGCTAAAGAAACTGTTGTATAGCTACACAATTAAATACTATGCAGTTGGTAGGAAAAATGAATTCAAGAAATTTGCTTATACCTGGATGGACATGGAAACTATTATGCTGAGTAAAATAGGTCAGAGGGAGAGAGATAGACACAGAATAGTCTCACTTATCTGTGGTATATAAAGATAATAAAAGCAATATGGTAATAATATCCAGAGACAATACAGATAAGGATCAAAAGGATCAGTTTTTGGTAGGAAGTTTGCCAGAAAAAGCAGAGTGCAGGTAGAGAAGGGTCTACTATGACAATGACAATTTGAACTAATCACTCTGGACAGGAACTGATGGTGAAAGGAGATAAAGTGACACGTATGGCACCCTTTCTTTAACAATAATGTAATCCACCATGTCAAAAAAGAAAAGAGAGGACAGGAACAATGGCGCAGCAGTAGGGTATTTGCCTTGCAAGCGGCTGACCCAGAATGAACTGCAGTTTGATCCTCCAGCATCCCATATGGTCTCCCAAGCTAGGAGCAATCCATCTCTGAGCGCATAGCCAGGAGTAACCCGAGTGTCACCAGGTGTGGCCCAAAAACCTGAGAGGGAGGGAAGGAGGGGGAGGGAAAGAGAGAGAGAGAGAGACAGAGACAGAGACAGAGACAGAGAGAGAGAGAGAGAGAGAGAGAGAGAGAGAGAGAGAGAGAGAAGTTAAATTCGTGCCTCAGAGGTAGGCTGGGAAGGTGGGAAACTGGGGACATTTAATGACCGAAAATATGCACTGTGTTGCAAATCAAACTGTCTAAAAGAGAAAATGCAAGAAATATTAAGAGAATAAAAATGCATGCCCCAGGGGCCCAGGAGATAGCATGGAGGTAAGGCATTTGCCTTTCATGCAAAAGGTCATCAGTTCGAATCCCGGTGCCCCATATGGTCCCCCCTAACCCCCGTGCCTGTCAGGAGCAATTTCTGAGCATGGAGCCAGGAGTAACCCCTGAGCACTGCCGGGTGTGACCCAAAAACAAACAAACAAAAAAAACAAAAAACAAACAAACAAAAAAAAGCATGCCCCAGAGACAGGAAGATAAGAGGGTATTGGGGAGGATGAAATTGGAAATGTTGCTGGTGTAAAATGTGTGCTGGTGGGCCCGAGAGATAGCATGGAGGTAGGGCATTTGCCTTTCGTGCAGGGGGTCATCGGTTTGAATCCCGGTGCCCCACGTGGTCCCCCGTGCCTGCCAGGAGCGGTTTCTGAGCATGGAGCCAGGAGTGGCCCCTGAGCGCTGCCGGGTGTGACCCCCCAAAAAAAAAAAAGATTAAAATGTGTGCTGGTGAAAGTTGTACACTGTATACTGTAACTCTATCATGAGTAACTTTACTTATGAAAACGGCTGTATTATAAAAAAAAAACATTGTAACCACAGTGTTTAAATTTAAAAAATTAAATTTAAAAATAGGAATGACCTGTGTTGGCATTGATGTGGTAAAAAAGGAACTCATCCATTGTTGGTGTGAATATTATCTGATTAGACCCCTGTGAATAATGACAAAGAGAGTCCTCTAGGGGCCCGGGAGATAGCATGGAGGTAAGGCGTTTACCTTTCATGCAAAAGGTAATCAGTTCGAATCCCGGTGCCCCATATGGTCCCCCGTGCCTACCAGGAGCAATTTCTGAGCATGGAGCCAGGAGTAACCTCTGAGCACTGCCGGGTGTGACCCAAAACCCAAAACCCAAAAAAAAAAAAAAAAAAAGACAGTCCTCTAGAACCTAGAATTTCCGCTTTGGTGTATCCCCAAGCTTTACAAGTATTCATTCAGTAGGATATATGCACACCATTATTCATTGCTGCAATGAATAAAATAACTAAGAAATGAATGAAATCGGTGTCCAATGATAGAGTGAATTATAAAGATTAGGTATGTATACACAATAGAATGCTATGCTAGAACCTTTGCCGTCTTGGGCTTTTTATAGTGTGTTATGCTGTGGCTTAGTGATCGGAAGAAATGTTTGTCTATGGAGAGAAGTCAAGTGGCGGCACTCTTTTCAGGACACCGATATGAGTATGACGATGGTGCTTCTGAGTCACAATGAGGACCCTGCAGCCAGTCTGTCGGTCTCAGTTGCTTAGGGCTGTGTGGTTTGGGCACTGCCCAGCCTGAGTGACTGGAAGGCTGCCCAGTCATTCTGTGGCTTCTCTTTCCCTTGGAGCACTTGCCTCGGTACAAAAAATGGTGCCTCTGAGTCACAAAGAGGACCCTGCTGCCGCTCTATCTGCCTCAATTTCTTGGTACCGTGTGTCCCACCTTGTTTCTTCGGGGAGCCCAGTTCCCTAACAAATTTACTGTTGGCTTCAGCCTGCAAAGTGACTTTTCCCATCACCCCTTATAGCAGCACATACTCAGTATCTCCACAAAGATACGTCAATACTTGCTTTGCATCTGTGAAATTCTGGGTTCAATCCCCCTACAAAAATTAAAAGAGGCTATAGAACTCTTCTGGATCTATAGTTCTCTCATTCAAATTTCCTAGCCACATCCCCTCTCGCAGTTCCAATGAGTGCTCATTCAAGACACAGACAGGCACCAGAAAATTCTTGACTCCAAGTCACCAACAGGCAGAATCAACAGTGCACACACTGCGGTGGGTTTGGTCCTCAAAATCCAGGGAAAGCCCAGAAGGAGTCTGCAGGCTGCCCACAGGCATGAAAGGGTCTCCCTGATAGGAATCATGGGAGCCCAGAGTTGAGGGATGAGCTGACA
>PVKC010006464.1:0-31088 GCA_004027635.1 Crocidura indochinensis
GCATGGAGGTAAGGCATTTGCCTTTCATGCAAAAGGTCATCGGTTCGAATCCCGGTGCCCCATATGGTCCCCGTGCCTGCCAGGAGCAATTTCTGAGCATGGAGTCAGGAGTAACCCCTGAACACTGCCGGGCGTGACCCAAAAATCCAAAACAAAACAAAACAAAACAAACAAACAAAAACCAAAATAATTGATGTTTGTCTAAGTCATTTTTTCCTAGACATTATATATCTGTCCAAAATTCCAGTTTTGCCAGGATACCAGGTATATCAAGATTTTGTTTGTTTGTTTTTGTTTTGGGGTCACACCTGGAAGCACTTGGGAGCCACTCCTGGCTTTTCACTCAGAAATCGCTCCTGGCAGGGTTGGAGACCATAGGGGATGCCAATAATCGAACCACTGTCTGTCCTTGATTGGCTATGTGCAAGGCAACATCCTACCACTGTGCTCTCTCTCCGATCCAACACCAGGACTTTTTCATAATAAGTATGGGCAACTACTCTCAGCCTTATTTACATCTAGAAGTCCTGGAACCTACTAATGTCATAGTAAATACAATAATGTTTGTAATACTTGGACTGTACGGCCACATTTTTGGTCATACAGAGCAACTGCAATATTTTTATACTGTCATCTTCATAGGAACATACCATTAAAAGCCACTGTGTATCTGAAGTTACCTTTTTTTCAGAAACAAAAAAGTAACAAAATGATTAATTTACTTGAGCTTACTAAACCTTCTAAAAATAGCATAATGACCTAACTGCAAGATACAATATTTTCCACAAATTGTCATGTTGTTGTACTCTTACTATTTTTCTTATTTCTTTTGATCCTATCTTCTTAAATAAATTTTCTTTCATTTAACAGAAAATAATTATATTATGATCAACTATGTCAACTATGTGATAGATGGCCTTTAAATAAAGTGATTTATATAAGACAACAACAGCTATCTACCCCAGACCTGGAAGAACTCAACATGCCATGCTGTGATCAACTGCAGCACAATTCCTTAAGATTAAGTAAATGAAAACAAAAGCTATTGGTTGAGTGATAATTTTCATTTTATCAAAAATTATTGAATGAATCTACTTAAAAATAATGTGCAAATGCTTCTAAGAACACTGTGATGAAAAAAATCATCTTTGTTCTTAGATTATTTCCATTTTTTCATTTCTTCACCCCTTGTGTTCCTATACTGGTTCATTTACCATTCAGGTCTAATTACTCTTACTTGATCTAAATTAATTGTTTATGTAATTATTTAACTGAGAACCTTTTAATATGCTCAATGATGACATTAGATGATTGTCATCATATTCTTTAAAATACACATATCTCGCAGCATATAATAGGATCAATTAACGGTGATAACAGAGTGATACGGAAAAAACAAGTAAAAATGATTTACCGTGCTGATGAACTAAGAGGCAAAGAGGTTAAACTAAGAATTTTCTGAAAATCAATTTAAAAATAATTTACATTTTCTATGCAGAGAATTCAGAAAAGGACACTTGACATTGCAGTAATAGATGGGGTAGATTAACTGTACAACAAAGGTTTGCTTGTTGGCTCTCTCTTCATTAGAGAACTTGTAACAAAATAGAGTTGTCACTTGACAGTTTCCAGTTCCAGTGCCATTAGTTATTGCTGAAATGCTTGAGCAGGAGTCAATTTCATCTGCACATTAAGAGGAAACTATTATTAATAATATATGTACCTTTGTGACTATCACGGTTAAAAGTATCAGTAAAGGCACATAAATTGCTTAAAGGTCCTAGATCATAAAGTATGGGGGGAAAAGAAGGTGGATTAGCATTTAAGTACAAACATTTTTTCAGACATTTATTAGAATATATAACGGCAAATCTTACATAGTGATATTAAAGGTAATCAATGGCAAATCTTACACAGTGATGCTTAAGGTACATGGTGACAATAAATGAGGGCCTTTCCACCAGTGTTGTCCTCCCTTCCTCCCTATTCCCAAGCATATATCCCTTATCATCCTCCTTTATTCCCCAAAATGCTAGTGCATCTAAAAGCATATATGTGAACCCTAATGTAAACCCCTTTTTTATAGTTCCAGATATTTTTACTAGTGGTTTCTTAAAGGTTTGGAGTCAAGGGAGCACTATAAAAACAATATTAATGTGGCAATTATCATTTGCATGGGCCCACCAAAGTATGGACTTCATGGAAAGGAAAAACTTTTGCCAAAGTACAAGGAGACCCTGACCCTGGAGTTTCCTGACATAAGACCATTTCTAGGTTCCAGGCAAATTAGTTTGTCCAATCCTGGTCATTGTCTGTAGTGCCCACACAGTTATATTTTTCACAGTCTCTGTTGTTGATTTCACGTTTCTGTAAAGAAGATCCTGGCATCTGTATATCCTACAATGAAGTCAGGATGGTGCGGAGCAGCATCTAATTTCAAGTTGTAATTAACAGGCAATGTAGAATGCCCTGTACAGTACGCAGGTGGTTGTTGTTGTTTAAGTCTTCTCAGCGTTAAAGGAAGACTCCTTTGAGTAAATCGATGTCAGAGCAGCAGTAGGGTCTTCCCTAGTAGAGGATTGTTTCCAGGTGATGTCATAAATAACATTCTATGTTTCATAGATGGCTTCTCTGGTTCAGGGGAAACTGGAAAATACCCAAACCTCTGAGGCCTGTGCCGGGTCATCATGTCAATGTTCAGGGTTTGTAAGACTCCATTGTACCACAAGATTTGTGTTAAACACAAACATTTTAATCAATTATTGTTTTTACAAATAATCCTGCCCATTAGACATTTTTGGGGGGGTTGAGTCACACCCGGCAGTGCTCAGGGGTTCCTTCTGGCTCTATGCTCAGAAATCTATCCTAGCAGACTCAGGGGACCATATGGGATGTCAGGATTCAAACCACCGTTTTTTTGCCTCCATGCTATCTCTCGGCTCCTATTTCTGCCCATTAGATATTTTTATTATGCTATCATTCTTCAACCAAATTAACATATTAAACATTGAGATTTAAGAAAAAATATTGCTAAAAGATTCTCTTCACTCATATTTTGTAGTGAGTCTTTCAGTGTATCAGAAGCTTGCATTGAATTTATTAAAATTAAATTATTTTATAAATAATCCATAGAAATTTTCAATATATTAATTTTAAGTTTGTAACAAAAGATAATTACTTGAAAACACCTTGAGAAATAGATATACTAATGTATGTATTTTTCATAAAATCCATGAAGTTCATTATACGATGATGTACCTTGGAAGACATTAATTAAATTGTCGAACATTTTGCAATAAAATTACCTGAAACAAAACTTAAGAAATATCCATACATTTTCTTTATACTTTAGTTCCTCAATGATATATTATATTTTGGATTTTTAAAATTAATTCAGAGACAATGCTATTTCTTCTTGTCAAAAATATTTTTCAAAAGGAGTATATAATTGAATTGTTATCTGAAGTTTATTTTCTATAAATAAATTTATTAAAGGGTGATGCTTTTATCCTACCAAAGCCAGAATAAAACAATATATAAATTAAATTGATTTATTCACTTATTCTATGGTCATATGGCCTATATTGTTACCACCAAATTATTTCAAAACTATTTTAGATCATGAAAATTAGAAATAAATAATGTCATATTTTCATTGAGTTTTTTCCCCAACATTTTATGTTTAAACTTCCAGGAACAAAGTAGAAATAAATTAAAATCTACGTTGTATATATTTGAAATTCAGTATCATTTCTATTCTGTATACATAGTATTAATTTTTCCGTTGTGCTTTCTGATTTTGGAGCACACTATTCTAGAAAAATGCTTTAGCTATTGTACTAATCACATAAAATCTAAGAACAGGAACCCAGAGAGTTAACTATTATAATATAAATAATTCTCAGAATGTGGTCTATATTAAGATTCCTTGCCCTTCTAGATATGCCCCGTAACCCCCAAACCTGACATCTTCCAACAGCCACAAAGCTCTTGAAACTGGATCTGCATAATACCTACAAAATTATAATACTCATATTCTAGTCTAGTAAATGACAATGCTGACAGCAAATTGTTTAGAAATTTGCAGAGAAACTCACCAATCTCAACCAATATTAACCAGTTCAGCAATACCATTTTGAAACATAATAATGAATACAAATTGATTTTTATAGAACTTTTATATGTTGATTTCATTATATTGTAACAAGCTGAAGCAAATTTATTTGTAACTTCTCAGGAGACAAGGACAGGATTGGGGCATGGAAACATTGGTGGAAGGAATGTCGAGCTGATAGCACAATTGTTGAACATTGAATAAAAAATATATTAAGAACAAGGGGCCAGAGAGGTGGCACTAAAGGTAAGATGTCTGCCTTGCAAGTGCTAGCCAAGGAAGGACTGCTGTTCAATCCCCCAGTTTTCCATATGGTCCCCCAAGCCAGGGGCAATTTCAAGGGCTTAGCAGGAGTAACCCCTGAGCATCAAACGGGTGTGGCCCATAAAACAAAACAAAACAAAACATATTAAGAAAATTTTTAAATTGAAATACTCAAATAGAAAAATTAATTAGTGACAACTTAACTCAAGAATTACCATTAATTTTATAGAATATTCCTAATAATTTATGCAATAGGTATGCATACAAATGTAAGATCTTATGCATAACAAATTTTGAAAGTAATTAAAAAATTAAGTCAAAAACTTATACACAGGGGCTGGAGCAGTGGCGCAAGCTTTAAGGCATTTGCTGTGCATGCACTAACCTAGGACTGACCACTGTTTGATCCCCCAGCTTCCCATATGATCCTCAAAGCCAGGAGCAATTACTGAGTGCTTAGCCAGGAGAAAATCCTGAGGGTCACCTGATGTGTCCCAAAAAAACAAACAAATACACACTGTACACAACATTTATAGCAGCATGGATAAAGCTCACATGTTCAGAACTAATAAATGGAAGAACAATATAATGTATAGCTGTACAAGGAATACTATTTATACATAAAAAGACATGAAATTTACAATGTAAAGAAAGGGGAAAAGTAAATCGAATAAATTATAATGGTTATAGAATCTTTTTCTAATGTGCTTAAATATTATAAATTAATGACAATTTAGATGCATAACCTCGTGAATATATTAAAATGATTACCCTGCTGACTTATTTTATCTCATTAAATGGTTAATTAGAAAGATGAATTATTGACATAAAGAAAATTTTATTGTAATATAGGTGTAACAACTGCCCACCCAGAACTGAGAGAAAAGGAGAGGGACAGAAACCAAGTATCATTTTTTATTTATCCTGGAATCTGGGGCTTGCCATCACCTCCAAGAGGTTTCAGAGAGAGAGGTTAGAGAGATGAAAATTAACAAGCCAGATGTAGCAGGGGAGGCTGGGTTCAAGAAAGAGAAAAAGAGGGATAGATACAAAGGAGGAAGCATCTCACCGATGCTTTATCTCCTGGTCTCTGAAATGGCATGCAATGTTCTAGTCACTATTCTGGGCCCCCTTCCAATAATCCAAGTTGTTCTTTTTATCCCAGGCATAACAATGGGATATGTCCAAGGGCCGTGTCTAGGAGCATGCTTAAGTTAACTGTCATTGCAGTGGAGGTAACAAATGGGCATGTCCAAGTCCAATTGCTAAGTGACAATATCCAGGGGCATATTAATGTCCAACTGCCATTACATCAACAGAATATAGGTTTACATAAGTTCAAATAAAATATTTTTAATTTAATTATACATTCTACCATCAAATATGTTTCTTCATATAGTACATAATAGTCTTTAAATTCATATTTAAAGGTTGACAGTCTTGGGATTCTTGAAAGCATGGTCATGTTGTCTCTCCATCAGGTCTGAAGAAAGTTATTTGATGATTTACATTTTAATAAATATATCATAATGATACTGTATATGCTTATACACATATTCTTAGTCAATAAAATAATAAATATATAATAAAAAGTATATTTTGACCTTTATGTCTCTGATACGTATTCCTGGATTATATCTTAGAACATTGTAAATTATCTAATATCTTAGAACAGTGGTCCTCAAACTATGGCCTGTGGGCCACATACTGTATTTGTTCCCATTTTGTTTCTTCACTTCAAATAAGATATATGCAGTGTGTATAGGAATTTGTTCATAGTTTTTGTTTTTACTATAGTCCGCCTCCAACGATCTGAGGGACAGTGAACTGTTTAAAAAGTTTGAGGACCCCTGTCTTAGAACATTGTAAATTATCTAATAAATGTTCATTGATTTTGCTCTATACAAAAAATTTAAAACATTATTTAATTTTATACTAGATTAATTATGTTCTGAAACTTAACAATTAATGTGTGGTATTAGATAAAGCTCAATTTCCATCAACAAAATTAGATTTTTATTTGATTTTTATTGTTATCCATGTCATAATATTTTTCTTATAAAATTGACTTAGAAATAATCTTTCAAATTTTGAAAAATTGTAATGCTTTGGAGATACAAGAATAAAATGTGCATTTCTGTGAAGCTCCTCATGAAACATAACGTTTTTGCAAAATTATTTTTATTAATTGTTTTGATACTTAAATTGTAGTCTGCACATCAAGGTCAATGATTTTATCTGATGATTTATTACAACTGAATACCAGAGCATACAGAGGCTTACAAAATCAGAATATTTATTTTTAAGTTTAAGCACTAATATACCTGATACTTCCATATTTTTCTTGTTTTTGTGCTTCAAAATATTTGGGGAAAGGGTGTATTTGTTTTCTCAGAGCATTTGCTAACGCGTATTTCATATATATATGACTATATATATTTATATAGTTATATCTGGTAAACTCCAGATTTACGTATAAGTAAGGAGAACACTTTTCCTGATTCTCAGTTGGTGAAGTGGTCTTGGAGGTTCTGGTGCTTTGATATTTCAGTACTATAGTATAGAAAGTTTGAGTACAGGTAGTAAGTATTGTAGATCAACTTAGGAATTTGTACAAGTGAGGCATTTAACTTCAAATGTTTGAGTTCTCTCACTAAGCCCAAATAACCACATATTATCATTAAGACATTTAAAATATGAGTTCCCAGAACACCTGAAGAATGAACCTAAGCTCAGAAATCGCCCCTGGCAGCACAGGGGATCATATGGGTTGCCGGGATTCACTGACCTTCTGCATGTTATCTCTCTGGCCCCGAATGTTTTTATTGACAGATAAAATAATTTTCTTTAGACATTGTCTAGTTTCTTTCATAAGAAGCTTCCATTTTTAAAAATTTGGTCTATTTTTCAAGGCAATTTTCAGTTTTCATTTTAAGATAAATTTGTTACAAAAACAAGTGCCATACATTGGTCTAATATATATAAAAGAAATATACCAAAACAAAACTTGTGTTGTTTACCTATAAGTAAACAAATTATGAATTTTATCATTTTCATACAGTATATTTCAATCAACAGTAATTTAAAAATGCTTTTTTAATAATTTGATATATTAAATCATCTTTGGGTCATATTGAATGATCTTTGGATCACATGTACTACAGAGACATGTATTTTAAGACCAACTTAGTGAGTGATCAATGTTCGTTCTTGGGCACAGATCACTATTTTAAAAATAGCATTATTTGACACAGGGACTTGAATACTGGAACCCACAGCTTCATGCTTTTATGCCACTGAATTAACATCACTTTATAAAACTGCTGATTAATTTATTTCATTTACTTTTATGTTACTTTAGTATAAAAAGAAAATATTATAAATCCTACATTCTTATAAAAATAACTGTAAAATACATTTAAGATTTTTCTGGCCCATTTCCTAAAATTCTGATTAATATCAGGACATGTTTGAAAATAAATAGTGACAAAAGCTCAAGCACAATATTTCCATGAATTAATCATGCCTGACTTTAACACAGCAAAACGCTGTTCAGTGCTTAGCTAAACCCCTAGCCAGTTCTCACTCACAGATTGCTTCAGAGAGTGCAATTGATTATTTGAATTGACATTTTCATCCCATGGTACCTAAATGAGCAAGAGGTTATGAATATTATGGGGAGATTTTATTTTCCTCAAAGACTTCTCTGAATTTAGAATTTTTATTGAAGGTTCAGAGAGCAGCAAAGCAATACTTATTGTTCCCAATGGAGAGGAAGTAAATGAATAGGAGGTAAGTGAGGATTCCATAGGGAACAATAAACAAGCCTGTCCCACTTACATGTAATTTGAAGAATACTACTTAACATCTCTAGAGGACCTCTCTTGTATCGGAGTTAATTATTGTATCCAATGCTAAAGTTGAACGTGCACTATGAATTAATTCTATTGGTGAAGAATATGCAAATATGAGATATCCTAGATTCAACATTATCTCTAACATCTTCAAAACTGATATTTGTCCTTGATCTTCTAAAACTTAAATCACTTTGTATTGAATGTTTCCATAATTTTATTGCTCAGAATATAATTCCAGACATGAAAAGACCTTGATAATATGCTTATTACTTACTGCTTACTTTTTTCTATACTTTATCTTTAGTTAGTTTTGTAGCCTAGATTTTAGATATATTTTTAGATTTTAGATATATCTCTATCTTATTCTAATTATCAGAGTAAAGTACCATAACATTTCATTGTTTTAGATCATTTATTAATTTTATAAATACTGACCTACTTGTCCATATCTTAGTTCTTGACACATCCTCAAATATCACCTGAGATATCCACATTTTTAGAAAACTTATTCTAATACCTGAAATGGTGGTTCATTTTTATATTTCTATAGGAAACAATTTTATTACATGTAAGGGGACACTACCGGCAGCCTATATCTTCAGACAAGAAAGTGTTTAAAACTTTTGTAATCACCTAATCCAAGTAGTTTATTTACAATTATTTTCCTTGGGACAATAATTATTTAAATTACCCTGAGAGTATTTGATCATAGTATTCTAATATATGTTTGTTTTTGAGGCCATAACTGAATGTGCCCTGGGCATATTACTAACTCTGCTTAAGGATTATTTCTGGTGGTTTTCTGTATATTGGGTTACTGTAGACTGAACAAAGTCAGCTGCATGCATGTTATCAATCCAGTTCACTTTCTCTCAATTTCAGAGGTAAAGTAACATTAAAGATATTAACTCAAATCCCAGATCAGCAAATAAAATGTATCTGTTGCCTAAGTAAATTACATTTTTTGCCTCATTTAGTTCTATTATTAGTATTAACATGGGAAAATAGTAACCCTGTTGTCTCTAATGAGAGAACTAAGAATGAATCTTGTGACTCATATATACTTACAAGGAATGTTCTCAGGAAAAAAGCAAAAACAGAGGTGCAGAATAGTGATGCTTCTACAAATAAAGTATAATAAATAAAATGGCAAGTCATTATTATATAAAGGTAAGAAGTGAGTACTTTAGAAACTTGTGACATTTAACTCTTATTATAGGTGATGGTGTATAATCTTTATACTTCTGGAACACAAGTGGTATAGAAATTTTCCATTACTATATCTTTACCAAAAAGTTTGTTAAAACTTTTTAAATATTTTACAGGACTATTATTTTAAATTTTATTCAGATAAGTTAACCATTTATACTACAATGAAAACTATCCATAGAATTTTTCTCATGCAATTATTTTTATTACTTAAGACAGGAACAAAATACCTAGTAAGAGGCAACAACTGCTATTGGAAAGGTTGAGATGAAACATGAATCTTAATTCACCATTGGTAACATGTCATATAGTTCAACCTCTACAGAAAATGATATTGAGATTTCAAAGAAAAAATAGTTAACATAAGACATGATCATTTCTACCTATGTTCATTGCAACACTATGCACACTACCAACGACATGAAAACAACCCTACTTCTGTTTTTGTTTTTGTTTTTGTTTTTTTGACCACACCAGTTTTGATGCTCAGGGGTTACTCCTGGCTAAACTCTCAGAAATTGTCCCTGGCTTAGGGGGACCATATGGGACGCCAGGGTATCAAACTGTGGCTTTTCCTTGGTAATGCTTGCAAGGTAGACACCTTACCTCTAGCGCCACCTCACAGGTCCCCAACCCAAATTTTAATAAGATATGAAAAGTTCAAGAAGTTGGAGTTTATATACACAAAAGTATAAGAAAAGATACCATTTTACAGTGCACTGTAAGGGAGATGGAATTGGAGAGTATCATGTATGGTGAAATAAGTCAGAAGGAGGAGGACAAATAATAGATGATCTCATAAATCTATGTCATGTAGAATAACAACACAGGGAAGAGACAAAGTAGAAGAATAATGCAAAATCTTTTGCCTTGGATTACAAAAATAAGATGATCAAGCAGTGTGAAAGAAAAGGGGTAGAGGAAATTTAAACTGGAACTAAAATTAGGATAGTGGTTGAGTGTTTTGGTAAGTTCACAATAATTTTTACATTAAAATCATTTTACATGGGGCCGGGCGGTGGCACTGGAGGTAAGGTGCCTGCCTTGCCTGCGCTAGCCTGGGACGGACTGTAGTTCGATCCCCCGGTTTCCCATATGCTCCCCCAAGCCAGGAGCGACTTCTGAGCGCATAGCCAGGAGTAAGCCCTGAGCGTCACCGGGTGTGGCCCAAAAATAAAAAAAAATATCATTTTACATTACAATGTAAAATCATTTTTACATTAAAATACTTCAAAATTACATAGACCATATGTAGATGTAATTATGCATATGTATAATATATTATATATTATTCATATATATTATTTGTAAAGAATAATACATTATAATAAAATATCCATTTATACTGTGCCTATCATATATTAATAAAACCACATATAAAATCATTTTATTTTAGTAGACTATGTGTGAAAGTTAATAAATGAGAAAAGAGTGCTATAATATTTCCATTCTTTTTTTAAACTACCAACCACAGGATGATCAAAGGAATTTTACACACACACACACACACACACACACAACACACACACACACACACACACTGCCAGTTGCAAACCCTTTAAGAGTTCTTAGCCTCATAATATTCAATTAAAATAACCATTTAAATAAAAATGCTTTTTTGTATTCACATACATAGATATAAATAATAAATATATGGAGAGTATTGTCATATTATTCTTACAATGCAAAACACATTAAAATATTTTAGACACTTTGCTACTATACCTAATCTTGCTATTTTCATAACCATTATGTTTTTATTATTTCTTTTATTATTTCCTTATACTCACTGTAGCATGATATTTCAGAGACTCAACTACATTAACTAGAAATATACCCAGAAATTAAGAAGCTTTACAAAATAAAATTCATGTATATTTACTGTTGACATTACTACCTAAATCTAAATAAGTCTCACATAAACTTACTAACTAAATTAGTAATCTTGCTAAAAGCAGGACATTTAATTTAAAAGCTCAACTAATTTACAGTAGTGGCAAATTGCCATTATGTCCTTACTGAATAATACATTCATCTAGTATATTTATAGGCACATGATCTTGATCATATGTATGATTTTAGTGATTACATAGTGCTGTCATTTTTCCTAAAATATAAGGCTTACATAATTATTTTGAAACTCAAGTAGAATGTAAAGTTAATAATGAGGGTATAGACATGTGTAGGAAAAAAGTCATAGAGACTGTACAGAGTCAGAGAGAATGTTCACTAGTTTTGTAAATTAGCACCAGTTTGTGGACTCATCAGCATATCAATGCTTGAGCAAATTTATATTCCCAAAGAGAATATTTTACTCCAAAATGTGTGGAATTTTCAAGTATCTCATTTCTTAAAGTAGCTTTATTATAAATTAGATATGATAATGATAAAAAATAGAAAATAAGCAATGTACTCATTAATTAATAAGACTTCATTGGTGGTTTCTCCCAATAGCAGTAACACAAACAGCAGAAATCACAATTGTGTGTCTAATAAAATATTATATGAAAAGGTAAAAATAAAATAAGATAAAAAATGTTTGCATTCTGAATATTACTATAGATAAATATAAATTTAAGAAATACTTTTCTAGGGGATGGAGAGGTGGCACTAGAGGTAAGGTGTCTGCCTTTCTGCCTTGCAAGCTAGGTTCAATCCCCAGAACTGACCTAGGTTCAATCCCCAGGCATCCCATTGGTCCCCCCCAAGTTTGGAGCGATTTCTGAGTGCATAGCCAGGAGTAAAAAGTTATATTTTGGGGCCGGTGTGCAGGCGCTAGAGGTAAGGTGTCTCCCTGCCAGTGCTAGCGTGGGACTGACCGCGGTTTGATCCCCTGTGTTCCATATGGTCCCCAAAGTCAGGAGCGATTTCTGAGCGCATAGCCAGGGGTAACCCCTGAACATCACTGGGTGTGGCCCAAAAACAAATAAACAAAAATAAAGAAATACTTTGCTAGATGACACTTTTGTATTTACCAGTAAATATGTGTCTATCATGTACAGACCTTAAAATTAAAGCATGGAACTAAAAATTAAACCAAGAGACAATGGCAGTTAAATATCCAGAGAAAATGTATACAACATAACTAATATGTGGTTATAATGTACAAGGTGAGTCTGTAGGGAAGAAAGATAATCTCTGAGAAGTCTGGAAAAGGCAATGGACATGCTAAAAAGACTGAGTAATAATATAAGATATTGCAGTAATATAATGGAGCTATTAATAAAATTATTATTAATCAATCTTTTGATATTACATAAGAGTAAACTATTATGTGCTAATGTTGAAATTATTCCTTAAGGAAGTTGCAAAATATTTCCTAAATGTTTGCAGTTCTGAATGTTTCAAAAAAGAAAAAATCCATCTACATACATACATATAAATAACCAAGCAAGTAGAAGAGGAACAAAACTACTGATACAAGACAATATCATTCATGCTAAATATAAAATAAATATTAGTTGCTCAAAAGAAATCTTATATATATATATATTTATTTTATTTTCAAATGTGTCATTTCATAATAATCAAAGGGTTAAGAAATTACACTTTTAAATGTATTTGTATCCAATAAAGGACCAGAAAAAACTTAAAGTTAATTTATTTCCAAGTATCAGTTTTATATGTATTAGTATTATTTTTCTATTTCTGCTTATATTGCGCCTATATTTTCAGTGTGTCATGGTTTGAGCAAATAGTTGATACAAAGATTAATGACATGAAGAAAGTCATCAATAGCATCACAATATTAACTGAAGATTTCAAATTATCCCATATCATCAAATCAAACAGGAAAAAAATCAATAAGAAATACTGTCTTTGAAGGAAGTCATGGAAATGGAGTTAGTATACCTCTATCTCTATCTTCTCATTTCTCCAAAATTCAAATGCTCATTATCTCCAATGCACATAGGGCATTTTACAAGATACATCATATGCTGGGTCACTAAACATATCTTTATAAAAGCAAGAGAATAAATTTTGTATCAATTGTATTACCACCATGAACTCACACTCTTCTTTCAAGATATATAAACTAAGACCTAAAAATTCATCGTTTCAATGGACATGCACCTAAAAGCTGACAATTTTAGGAGGAGAAGATGGCCAAGCTGCAAGCTTTCTGAAGCCACTCCTGCTGACTCCGACACCCATAATCACCACTTTGCCTATGTTCTTGCTTCACCATTTCTCTAAGATTTTCTGCAAAGATACCAACCTGACAAACTTCAGGTTTGCCAGTATTTGGGCTGTTATAGAGACATTTTTGGAGGGAGTCCGGGCATCCTTCTCCTGCCGTCTTGAACTTCTGGAAGACCTATAATCACAACTATAAGTGCTAGAGTAGTTTGAATTCTTAGATAATACAGCTAGGATAGCTTCATGCGTTAATACTGTCATCACCATAGAGACGAATGCCAATCTGTATCTGAAGTCACTTAAGCTTCAGATAAAAATGAATCAACTAGCAACTACAGATTGATAAATCTTCTGACAATGACTTACTGATTTCACAAATTTACCTATCACTGTATTCCTTTTTTCTTCCCTGTTAATCTTCCTCTATTTTTTTAAGCTTTTGTTTGTTTTTTTATTTTTGGGCCACAGCCGGTGACACTCAGGGGTTACTCCTGACTATGTCCTCAGAAATTGCTCCTAGCTTTGGGTAACATATGGAACTCCAGGGGATCGAACTGCAGTTTGTCCTAGTCCAGCATCATTTAAGACAAACCCGTACCGCTGTGCCACTGCTCTGACCCCTTTTTTTACACATTTTGCTCTCACATATCTGAAAATGACTGTATTATGATCAACTATACATGCTCCTTTAATAAAGGAAAATTACATGCTCTTTTAATCAAGGAAATTAAATGAAAATAAAATAAGAAAGATTTTTTGTTTGTGAAAATATTTTAGTTTGTTCTAGATGCCTTTAAAAATTTATTATTGGATAAAAAAGAAAATGTTCAGCTCAAGAAAAAGTGCATGATCAAAGAATTCATCCAGCTTATAAATAACTAGGAAAACAAAAGAAATAGGGTTCAAAGTGCCTGGGGTGCTTATAGACCCACAGCAGACACAGGATAGTACAATCATTACTGATTGCTACCTAAAATACAAAAAGCATAAAAGTCAGTGATTATAATTTTTTAAATAATTTGATTATTCATATTTCTCAAAAAATTTCTCTTTTTTACTATTTTTTAGATTTGGGGTCATACCAGGAAGTGCTCAGAGATTAGTCCTGCACTCAGGAATTACTCTTGTTAGGTATACATCCTCATATGAGGTGAGTATGTGTCAAAGTCAGTATGTGTCAAACACTCTTTTCCATCACATGGCCTGTGACCTGGTTGAGGACGATGACAAGGATGACCCGGTCCTGTTCCTGGGCCTCAATCTCCTTCATCTTAGTGCCATCAATTGCCTCGTAGACTTTGTACACTACCACGTCCATATCCAGCTAGGGACCTAACAACCTCTGCATTTTGAGGGCTGTAATCAGTCAGGGCTTCATCATAGTTTTGCTCCAACTCTGTCCAATTAGTCAGGGCGTCATCATAGTTCTACTTCAGCTCTGAGTCATCATTGGCCTCATTAATTGCCATGTGTCCAGGTTCAACTTCACGTTGACAATGTCAGTCACAATGACAGTAGGAAAAGCACAGGCCCCGTCTGGCAGAACCTTCTCAAGGTCCTCTGGTTAGATACAAGTTCTGCTTCTTCCAAGCCACAAAGGGCTTGATGAGGGGGCCGGGCTTCTAGTCCTCTATGCTGGATTGGGGTGTGAGAGTGTGGGGGGTAGTCACCACTGTCCTGTTCAAACCCTGCCTTCAGGAATCCCTCTCAGGTAGCTCTTGAGCCCATACTGCTCAGCCAAGTACGTTGGGGCCTTCGCCTCCTCCAAGTCACTCAAGCCCCACCCTTAAATATAATCTTTAAATGATGTAAATCTCACAAGATATCAAATTGCAGTTGGAGAAGACATCAAATCTATTTGATTTTGGTTTACATTTTTATATTCTTTACTCAATTATATTTATATTCTTTACTCAATTATTTCTTAAAGGCTGTAACTTCAATCTCCTGATGGTGGCAGTTTCTCCTACCTGTCTTCCTCTCTTGCTTTTTAATGACTTTGACAGTACTGCAGGATGAAATAATAGTTAATAGAGTAGTAACGAATGAAATTTTTCTTATGTTTCTTCATGATAAAACTTGATATGTGTGTTCCTGGGGTAAATCCAAGTTGTAAACAAACATACAAATGAACCAGGGATGATCTTTGTTTACGGTATAATAAGGTATAACCCAATATCCCCCCACCCTTTTTATTTTGCTTACTTTCTCAGTGACATTATATTTTCCCTTTTATGCTATTTTGTTCCAACTTTCTCCTCCTATTCATTAACTTTTATGTTCCAAATACTTAAAAAAATTTGCATTGAACAACAACAATAAAAAACAAAAGTTTCAGAGTATTTATTTCTGCTTATTTGAGGATTATTTATATATCTGTTTCCCAGAGGATCTATGAAATTAAGTGTGTTTTTATTAGTGTATTAATTTAATTTATTTAAGAAAAAGCTTATTTATTTAGTATTTTAGAGATTATAAGGATAATAAATATAGGATGAGCTAAGCTTTCATCTACTTGTACTTATATATTGGGATGTACTGCAATTGATGAACAAATAAGACAGCTATTTTTCTAATCGTGTCATATCATTTTAAATACAAGTTAGAGGCTTGATGCCTATAATAGATGTTGCTATTCGCAACATGATTCTTATGAAAAGAATGATAGCACATATTTACATTTTAAACCTTATATAAAACTAATTGAAAAATTCAAAGAACAATTATTGTTAATAAATATGAATTTAAAATTAAGATTTTTTACCTGTTACACTAACAGTCCAAAGGGCAAAGAAGGGAGTTATGGGATGCATAATGAGAATAGGGGTAGAGGGAAGACAACACTGGTGGTGGGATTGGCCCTAATCCATTGCAAAAATTTCATAATCTAAAACAATAATTGTGCTGTTTCCAGAGGTGCCAACTCATGACAATGATATGTTAGTGGAGATTTTCTGGGATTGGCAACTGGGGAATCTCTTGGTTCCCTGAAAAAATGAGATGAATTTATATGCCACCATTTTTTTTTTACTTCAACCTCTTTACATTTTCTTTCTTAGAATATAATGTGATGCCCAGTAGTGTAATTATTATCTTAGGGGCATTAAAAATGAGCTTTCCTACCAAAGAACATTCTATGGAGATTTCATCGCTAATCAACTTTATCATTTCAATCTAGGCTCTTGTAATAGTCAAATCAACTATATTTTTTGTTTATTAGTTTTGGTCTACACTAGTCTATGTTCAGGACATTTTTCTTGATTTGCTCAGATATCACAATTGGTGGGGCCATGAAGGCTGTCAGGAATCCAAACGAGGTTGGATGAGTTTAAGTCAAGGACCTTACCCACTATTTGATTATTTGATAATGAGGTCCAGAAATCATTCTCCTATTTAATCTATTATATGTAAATTTTATAATACTTGTAATTAGGTATAACATCACTTAACAATTCTCTTGCTTCTGGTCTGTTTTCATAGAAGTAGTTTCTGATATTTCATTGATGTTAAGAAGATTGCTAATAAGATGTTTTTCGCTTTCAAAATAACAAAATGTTTACTTTCAAAAGAGAAAATAATGACTAAAAATAAATATCACAGATTTTAGGGCAAGTGTTGAGTTAAGAAAGTGGGAACTGGGGCGGCCAGCGCAATAGTGCAGCAGTAGGGTGCTTGTCTTGCATGCAGCTGACCCAAGACGAATGTCGATTTGATCCCTGATATCCCAGATGTTCCTCCAAACCAGGAGTGATTTCTGAATCCATAGTCTGAAGTAACCCCTGAGAGTCACTAGGTGTGAACAACAACAACAAAAAAAAATGAAAAGAAAAGAAAAAAAAGATAAGAAAGTGGAAACTCTCCAGAGTGGTAGATAATTTTTTCCCCAATATATATTTTAATTGTATAAAACACAAGATAATTCTTAAAAGAAATATATAGAATTTGTTAGGGGCTGGGAGAATTTCCAATCCCAAACTCCTTAACTTAAAGATCAAGCAAGATGGTGTAACTTCTTTTAACTGGGTAAATGACAGTTTTGATAAACAAATTTACTTATAAATCTTGCATTTTACTTATATGAATTTAACAGAATTTAGGCTTGCTCACCAAATCTAAAGTTTATTTCAATCCTTAAATTATAAGTTTTCCACTAATCTCACTATTTTATCTCCTCAACAATTCCTTTAGGGTTACCTGTTCATATGGGAATATTAGCCAAAGCTCTTAAGTAAAATAGATTCCTTTGACAAAAGGTCATGATAAACACAAAAATTTGTACTTCAAGTAAAGTGTGATTCATCTGGAGACAGGATAGACAAAGAGGTAAAATTCAGCCAAAGCCATGCCTTTAGGACACAAGTTGCAAATGGACTCATAACTTGATGTAAATCAATTTAAGAACACTACATTTGCATACTATTTCTTTCCTTTCACTGCCAAGACTTGTCAGCATAAATAAATTATAAAAGATGGCCTTTCACTCACATACTCCTTAAAGGTGAAATATGGTAAAAAAAAAAAATCTCTTGAGACGAAATACCCAAAGAAATACTCAAATTGCCCTGATAAAGACATTTTGAGAAATAATAAAATTTAGGAAATTATTCAGGATTGAATTAACCAGAGGCATAAAGAATGCTTCACTTTAAGATGCAAATACTGAGGTCTTTTGTGTTGAAGAAGCTCTGGACAAGGAGAAGCATGAGAACCAGAGTCTCTATTGGTCCTGATAAGAATACAAAAAATCTGTTAGGAGTTCAAGACATTTTTTAACAATATGGAGGACAAGGAGTGCTGGAAAGTCTTAAAGTGTTACTGAAGAAACCTCATCAGTGACATTATTATGGACTACAGAGTCTAAAAGGAGGGAAAAGATGTTCCAGTCATCAAAAAAAGGCTGGTGAATGAAAAGAAAATTGGTGGGCATTCTGAAAGAAGCAAGGGGACATAGATCAGGGAATGGTATTGTAAACACTGTTTGCTTGAAACTCAATCATAAATAGCTTTATATAAAAAACACTTATTCAGTTAAAATAAAACTAAAAAAATAGTTCAAGTTTTCCCTTGTGACAGTGTCCAAATTAACTATTACTCAAGGCCATTTGAGGATTTTTCCACTCAGAAATCTTCATTCTGTCTTGAACATGTATTTTTTTCTCTTTCTCTTTCTTCACATCTTTCTAAATTTTTTTTTACTAATTCCTATTTTGTCACACAAACACAACACACACACTAACACAAGATTTTTCTTAGAGGTCATTGTAAGAAACAAAACCTCAGTTTCTCCCTGTCAGCTATTGCAAACACCTTCATTTTAGCTGTCCCCTGACTACATTCAAAATATGCTTACAGATTCCTGGGATCTTTCAGAAATTGGTAAAATTTACAATTACCCAAGGCAATAAAATTTGCCCTGAGTTTACAAGAGACAATTGGAGCAATACCTAAGTATATAATGGAATTTATAAACGAAACCTTATTCCTCAGCAACCTAAGTGAAAATGCAAAATGCTAATCTTAACATAGCACATGATTGGGCTCTTAGTTAACAAGATCACTCTGGGAAAAATATAAATCATCTGATTATTTTGTTTGAGAAGTAACACAAAGACTCAATTTTCCTCATAAACGTCCACAAATTAAAAAAAAAGTCCAGAAATAAATCATACTTGATTTAGTCTATATAAATTTCATCTATTAGAGTTACATTCTTGTCTACTATCTAAACTTTTCTATATTTTAACTGAGTTTGGATCTTTTTATTACTCAATATTTTCATTTTTATAGATATTAAAGAAACTATAAACAGTGGACAAATACACAGACAGCCTTTCACCATTCCAGCACCAACCAATTAAAAGGTAATGCTGGAGTTTCAGGTCTATGAAGTGGGATTTGATAGCAGGTATCCATAAAGTCATCTATTTGTGACTTTGATCTTTCTTAATTCCTTTCCTTTTATATATATGATCCCCTACCAAACTCACTTAAGTGACATTTCATTCCTGTTTCAAGCAATAGCTATTTTTGAATCTATATGATGAATTACTTTGTTTATGTACCTCAGTTTCCTGACATAAACCTAATTCTAGTGGCTCTCTCTAAATATATATAGTTCAAGCTACTGCTTAAGAGTGTATGTGAAAACGATATCTAATCATTTTCCCAATTGATGTCAGAGTGTATTTCTATCACTGTATTTTTGTGTGTGTCAAAAATATTCTCATTTATGCAAAATATCCAAAATCAGGTTATAAATAGAGTTTTAATAACAAAGTTTTCAACTCAAAGTTATTTCTCCCAAGAAAAGTATCCACTTATCTGAAAGCTTAAAATGATTATGAAGTGAAGTTACTTAGCCAGTTTCCATAGATTTTCCATTTCTTTATGAATATGTTAATACTTATGGTGTGTAAATGTGCATCTTTCAATTCTTCTGACTCAACTTAAAAATTGATGCTGCCTTAAGAATCTGATTACTTTTTGTGATAGTGATTTCTAATAGGGCCATTATTGTTTGAAATATAATAACGTCAGTCATACTCAAGTTATATGTTAAAAGAATGTGATCTTGGCCTTGTGTTTTGAAACCTACTACTCTCAAACTTTATACCAAACAACTTAATGTTCCCTGCTGACTATGATTTTAAAATGGTAGGATAAGTTTTTGAGGGAATGTCACTCATCATTCACTTTTCTACTTTATATGTGTGGAACATCTCATTTTATGTTCAGGGATTAAAGATTTGTATAATGTATGAGATGTCAGAGTCCTTTGAGATCTTCTAGTCTAACCTCTTCCATGCACAGATGAGAATACTGAGATATCTTTAGTAATATTACCAACTTTGGTGTCAGTATGCCCTCTATCAAAGGAAAACAATGTCAGGCACAAGCCCTCCTTCCTGTTTTAATCATAAATCAATAATATAAGAATAAATTTGACAAAATAAAATTTCAATTAATGACATAGAGAACAATATAAAGTGGGTCATTTGCAGCTTTAAAATTAAACATATATATTCTATATATAATAATAGCAAAGTATATCAAGTGAACAGTTAAACCTTTAAACACTGTGCTGTAGAGGTACAGTGGATTGGGTGTATGTTTTGCCAATGACTGACAAAAGTTTGCTTTCTGTCATCCCACAAGAACTCCAGATCCACTGCTGGTAGTGCAGAGCCAAGAGAAAGCCCCAAGTACTGCTGGGAGTGCTCTCACAAAATATAAGATTTCTAGTCCTAAATCCCCCAAATATTAGATATTTAAATGAAAGTACACCATAAAGTAGCAGACCCTCTGTCATACTGATTGTTTTACCATAATAATTGAATTACATAAAATTATTTTCATGCATGCAGACACTTAATAAAGGAGACACTTCTATTGTCTGTTAATGTTGTATATTTTCTTTCTAAAATATATACAAATGAGTTTCTTACATAACCTTATTATATCACATATCCAAATTGTAACTATGCACTAGCCCAGGACCTACCACGGTTTGATTCCCTAGTGTCCCATATAGTCCCCGAAGCCAGGAGAGATTTCTGAGCATATAGCCAGGAGTAACCCCTAAGCATCACTAGGTGTGCCCCCCCCCAAAAATGAAATTGTAATCACATTACAAATACAGAGTTTTCAAGTATTTGGACATGTGATCTTAGAGTAAAAAAACATGGTAATACCCCTACCCACCAGAAAAAAAAGAGTAATGACCATTATCTTACCTTTTGATGACTTTTTCAAAAGCTCGCAAATTTTGTTTTAAACTAAAACTAAAAATTTTGCTTTAAACTAAAACTAAAAAGTTATATTAGTGACACTTAAAGTTTTATTGTATCTGCTTCTGACCAGTGATCACTAAGTGAATCCATAAGTAGTATGGAATTTAGTGCTGTTCATAAATCACTGTACTCAATTTACTATCAGAGGTGAGTTAAATGAACATTTTAGAAACCTTTATAAAAATCTAAGACTATTAAATTAATTTGGTAGTCAATACTGATAGAAGTCTTACAAGAAAAATGTTAATTTCTTACTTATTTTGCACAGCATAAGAGCTAAACAAGTGTATTTATTCTTGCATATGTCATAAATTTTATACGTATTAAATTTCTCTTTCTTAAAACTGGTTCTTTTATGAGTAAAGAAAGTATTCTGTTGAGCAATAAATGGCATATGTCTGTTTATTTCCTAGAATTCTTTTCTTTCTCTTTAATCAAGACCTCATCTATACCTAAACTCCCATTCTTGCAATTCAAAGTTTTACTTAAATATTTCCTTTTCTGGACTAGAGAGTTTATTACAGTAAGGTAGAGTCTTGCTTTGCAAACAGTCTTTGGAAGTTCATTCCCTGAAACCACATATCCAACACTACTTATGAAACCTCAAACCCCCACTAAGAGTGATCTTTGAGCTCAAAGCCAGGAGTTTAGCCTTGAGAGTAGTCTAGTATGTATGCCAACAAAAAACAAGCAAGCAAGCAAACAAAACAATTTTTTATTTTATTAGTTCTGCTTAGTTATACTCCACATCGTGTCTTCAACTTTAAAAATTAAGCTCTTCTTTGCACAGTTAGAGGTGTAGCAAATTTAGATTTTGACGGATCAGAGACAAACATCTTTTCAGACTATTCCTCTTAGAAGACATAAACATAAAAAACAAAACAGTCTAGTCTAGGAATTTTCATATTCTATCTGTTCAATATCATTATTTCCCTTCTTAGAAAGAAATATAAATGACTGCACTTCAAAAAATTTAGCAGAAGTACACACAATCTATAATTTAATTAAAAGTACCATTCAGAAATATTCAGCAGCACTAATTACCAGGGAAATGCACTTCACAATATGAAAGGGTAAAACAGAAGCAATAAAGAAGATGTCAATGATCCAATAACAGGAGTCCTTGCTAAGAAAGAGCTGTCCAGCCAGAATATATACAAAATGTACACTATCAAGTTTCTATATTATATTTCAGCTTAGCTTAACATAGAACACAAGCTATTCGAAACATTAAAACTGAGTGGGACTGGAAATGGAGAGATAAAATAAAATAAAATGGTTAAAAGAGCTTGCCTTGCACAAGAGTGACCTTAGTTTGATCTGAATCATCCATGAGTGATCCTTGAATACCAGTGTAAACCCTAAGTACAGTCAGGTGTAACTCCCTTTCCCATTAGAAAAAAAATACAAAAAAATATGTAGGACCAGAGAGGTAATAGAGTGGGAGGTCAATTCTGACTAAAAAGAAAAAAAAGTTTTAGTCTTCTATTCACTTTTCTATTTCTGACTTCTTTATATTCTTCTGAGTGCAGCTGGCAGTGTACATGAATGCAAAGACAGGAGTAAACCCCAAGTACTTTTTAGTGTGTTGCCTCCTAGCTATCTCCCAAAAATGTGTCCAAGAAAGCTAACAAGTGCCATTGGTTACAGCTCATGCTACCTGTTATGGAAAGTAAGCATTTTAAGGGCACTGAAAGTTAAAATAAAGTATCAGAGCAGGTAACAAATGTGAAGTCTAATGAAGATAACACACCCCAGGTAAAAATCTAAGGATGTTTAATAAGGACACATTAAAATACTTATGATCTGGGGCTGAAATAATAGTGCAGCAGGTTAGACACATGTTGTGCAAAGAGCTGACTCAAATTCATGTGGTCACCCAAGCTTTCAGGAGTGATCTCTAAGCACAAAGTCAAGAGTAAGTTCCACACCATTGGATATGTCTAAAAAATACACAGGAGTGCTATAATTATTATAAGATGGAACTCTTGAAGATACTAATATTAAATAAATTCAGCAAAAGAATACACTGATCCTAAAGTTTAAAAGTTAGAATGAAGTAAGTTACCAGAGAATGGAATAAAACACTCCATTGGTTATAAAACCAGAATGGGCTTATATAAGAAAGAATAGCCTGATGCCCAAATCTCATGAAATGCAAAATATTTTTGATGCGAAATTAGTGAATATTGACTGAAATTGCAGTGCTTCAGCTCTAAAAGCATCCACAGCAATAAAAGTGTTGAAGAAGCTTATGTAACTAATTAGAGTTGGCTACTATTTTAAGGAAACTGGAGAATTTAAGAAGTTAAGACTTTTTTACTAGCTCTGAACTTTTATGAAATGTCTTTCCTTATAAATCCCCTAAGTCGTAAATATTTTACTACACTGTGTAGAATACTGGTCAAAGAAAACTGCTTTTCTTTTACCTCATGCTGAAAGCTAAAAGGCTCAATAAAACTTTATCTTATGTAAAACCAGCACACTATAAGATATCAAATCAGCATGAGAATAACCTGACTAAGAAGATCAAAAACAACTAGTTTCTGAGAAAAGGGATCATTTATTCACTGTTGGTAAAAAAATGATAAACTGGTTAAATAATTATGTTAAAAAGTATGGGATTTCTCAAAATAATTATATAAAATTGTCAAATAATCCACCAACTCCCCTCTTGCATCACTATTCAAAAATAATAACTAGGATTAAATGTATAGAGATATAAAAATATTTACTGAAGTCCTACTTAAAGTAGACAAAATTCAAAAATAATCCATGTACTTAAGAATGGATCAGTGGTAACAGATGTGAGGTATGTACAAAATGTAGTATATTTAGAAGTGAGACGAGATACCATGTCCTTGCTACAGTATAGTGAGATCTGAGGATGCTATGCTATGTAAAATAAATCAGAAGGAGAAACAGATATTAAATTATGTCCTTTGTATTTGGTATATAACAAACAAAAACTAGGGAATAGGTAATATACAATGAGGATCCCTTAAACTTAGACAAAGACCTAAATTTACAAGTAAGGGATGGCATTAACTAAGTACAATGTAGAGTAGTGGAACAATATTGACAAAATGGTAGTGGGTACTGTGTGGTTTATTCTACCTCTTAAATTAATAATCAAGTACACTCTTGTAACAGTTTATTATCTTAAAGAGAAAAAGTGATCAATTAACCTTTCAGTGCTTTGAATAATTCAATATGTTCTGTTTTATTCATGGTTGCTTTTTAATATTAATGACAAACATAATTTTGTAAAATAAAAATATCCTATATATATTTTTAAAAAGGTGAATATTTTGATCCTTGGGTAATAATTACAAATCATGTGTAGAATCGGGTGTTATTTTAAATGAAACTGCAAGGGAAATTGTTTCAGTTTTGTGGGATATATTTCTGTGGAATATAGTGAATCTGAACCGAAATAATCATTTGTAGAAACAGGTGATTATTCGTGGAAATATATGTCATGAGGATACAAACAATTAAACATACAGAACCTAAGAAATTATCAGTATGTTAATAAAGTGGAATCATCTACTTTGGCAGTTTGAAATTGTGTAGATTCAGAAGTTCTGATCTATACCACTGAAGAGTCAATAATAATTTAATCTATGAACTCAAACCCTTGGCATTTCTAGTTTTACCAATCCCCACACTCTATTATTTTTAAAAATATTACATATTTAGCTAAATCCACAATATATGTTTAAGCACTTAATTCCAATTTTTCTATTTTACTAAGATAATATGTCACTAATATGACATATTTTTGCATACATATATGTTTTTATAAAGGAGTAGGAGTGATAGTACAGCAGGGAGGCTGATTGACTTGCATGCAATGTTGTCCCCTGAGCATTCCCATGAGTTATTCTTAAACTCAAAGACAGAAGTTACCCTGGGGATCATCAGGTATGGACCCACACCCAGAATAGAATGCTCTTATAAAAAGTTTTTCCTATTATATTATACAACTGAAAATAATAATAATTTCTAGTGACTAGACTACTAACAATCCTAATTCCCCTAACCCCTAACCCTTAATATTAATTTGCCAAGTCTGTATTCTATTTTTTTCATTTTCTGGAAAATAGGGATGATAATTACATTGCACTTCACAGAATTTTGAGTTTTAAATTGCTAATACCAGCTGAATAATTACACCAGTGACTGACACTTATATTCACGTTATAGGGCTTATATAATAAGTGCTAACTACTATTTTCTGAACACAGAATAATACCTTGTAATCATAAATTAGATGCCTCAGTCCTTTTCTTAGACTTCCTGTGGACAAATCACAAACTTACTCCTCTTGTTTTGCCTAGCTTTTCAATCATGAGCTTCTGGGTTTCCTTCTTGATTTTATCTTGAAGTTATCACCAATAGAAAGTGTACTAATATCATCCATTCTTAAACCATTTGCATCACTTTTCACGAGTGGTATGATACTTTTATACTTTTTCTCCTATAAATTAAAATGTCTTTATGTTTCTTTCTTCCTATCTAACATGTTTCCCACTTTTTTCTTCCTAGCCAAATCCTCAGAGATCCCCCTTTTTCTATTTTCTGGACTTCAGGAGATATGTGACATCTTGTCACTGATTCTTAGAAAGCAGATATCATTGGGCCAACTAGATCATTTCCAATTAACACTCCAAATTACATTTATGAGGTGTGAGCTTCAATGCAACGTTCTCTGCTGTCATACTGAGTAAAACAAAATTCATCAAAAATAGCCTGCAGAGGTTCCCATGACCTTGGATATCATCAAAGTTGTAAATTATTTTAAGGTGTTTTGAAAGAAATAACAACATGCTTCTCTAAATAGAGTTGAATCCAGTACATCATATTTTTCTATTTAATTTTCATTATATATTGTAATTTTTCCCTTAAACTTCATATTGAGGGGGAAATAGTCTATTTTCCAGACAAATTAGAAATAACTGCAGTAAATAATAAACTTATGGGAATATGTCTTATTTTATTCTTTTTAAAAACTTAAATATAAAGGACATGACATATTATGAGGCTCAGTGGTTACTGTTGGCTATGCACTAAGAAATCACTCCTGGCTAGGAGGACCATATGGGACACCTGGGATTAAACAAGGTCCGTTATAGATTGGCAGCATGCAAAGCAAACACCTTCCTCTGTGCTCAGGCCCCAAAGCACTGATATTTTTGAGTTGTTTGGGATTCAAATTTGAAAATGAAATGCTTTACTACTAAATTGGCAAAAATTTTTTATGTAGTAAATAAGGAAATTAGAGTATCCTTTACTTTAGAGTCGAGTTCTATTGCTCCATGGCTTTATTGCTCATAGGAAAAATGAGCCGTTTCTTTATTGTGTCCCTGAAAATAAGAGTTCATCGTTACTATAAATACTAATAGAGTGAAGTGGGGATGTAGTTTTCAGAAGAGAGTATGAAATAGATGGTAGGGAATATCTGATGGAAGACGAATTAAATTATATACACAAGTCTAACTGCTGGATATCTGCATGTATCTACATATATCTGTAAATAGCAGGAATATTGATCTCCCATAATCTTACAAATGTTTTCAAGCATCTCCTATCCTATGAAAATACTTTTCGCTCATCAAATATTGCTTTTGTTTGTTTGTCGCTTTTGTTGTTGTTGTTGTTGTTTTGTTTGGTTTGGTGGAGGGCACACCTGGCGGTTCTCAGGCATTACTTCTGGCTCTGCACTCAGAAATTGTTCCTGGCTCGGGGGATCATATTCGACTCTGGGGATCAAACGCAGGTCTGTCCTGGGTCAGTCACTTGTAAGGCAGTGCCCTAACACCACTCTGGTCCCAGACTTTATTTATCATATATTTTGTTTGTTCTTTCTCCTCCTTTTATTTTATTCATGAGTCTTATTTCTTGTGAATCCTCCCTAGTTTCCTGTCAACAAATATTCTGCAGCACTTCTTTTACTGCACTTTCATGGATTGCTATATAGCTCTCTCTACTAATGCTCATTTGAAAAAATTGAAAACATTTTCATATGGTTTTACACACACTCTTGATTTGGTTTGATTTGGGGCCACAACTGGGCAATCATTAGGAATTATTCCTGGTTCTGCAGTCAGGAATTGCTTTTGGTTGGTTATAGGCATGTATGGGACACTAGGGTTTGAACTTGGATCAGAGACATGCAATACAAACACCCTACCACTGTTTAATCACTACTTCCTCATCTTCTACCTAGTAGACATAAACTATATAAGGACAGATTGTCTTATTTTACTTTATGCATTAATATAGTGTGCAGACTCTAATGAGCATTTATTCAAAAGGAAATATGCGTATCACTATTTATTGCAGAACTAAGTTCAATGGCAAAGTTTTAGAATCAACCTTGGAGTGGTGGCGCAGACTGTAAGGTGTCTAGCCTTATGCATGCTAGCCTAGAATGGATCCCAGTTCGATCCCTTGGTGTCCCATATGGTCCCCCAAACCAGGAGCGATTTATATATATTAACTTTGCTGTCCAACAACAGATGAACAGATACAGAACAAAATGTTTCCATATATTGGGGGCCGGGCGGTGGCGCTGGAGGTAAGGTGCCTGCCTTACCTGCGCTAGCATTGGACGGACAGCGATTCGATCCCCCAGCTCCCATATGGTCCCCCAAGCCCGGAGCGACTTCTGAGCGCATAGCCAGGAGTACCCCCTGAGCGTCACTGGGTGTGGCCAACCCCCCAAAGTTTCCATATATAATATATAGATGCACATGTAATATATATCATCTCTATAATATATATAATTGCATGATTGCATCATGCTGTAAGTGATAATTGATCTTGCAATTTGTTGCAACATGGTTGAGTGGGACTTGAGGTAGCATGTTAAATGAAATAAGCCAGAGCAGAAAAATAAATACAGGATGTTATCACTATGTGTGGTATATAAAATTTAGGAAAAATAATGATTTAAAAATGGTTGCCTAGATCATGTTTGGCCACTGATTATAGTGATAACAAGGGAAAAAATAGAATATATTAAGAGAAAATAGATGTAAATTAAGAGGGTTGAGGGATCAAGGGGATTCTGTACAGTAATGATGTTAAGAAAGGACAGAGTTGGGGCCCGGGAGATAGCATGGAGGTAAGGCGTTTGCCCTTCATGTAAATGGTCATTGGTTCGAATCCCGGTGCCCCATATGGTCCCCCGTGCCTGCCAGGAGCAATTTCTGAGCATGGAGCCAGGAGTAACCCCTGAGCATTGCTGGGTGTGACCCAAAAACCAAAAAAAAAAAAAAAAAAAGAAAGGACAGAGTTAAATAGTCAAATGAATTTCAGCCAGTGACAGTGATATCAAAAATCGCAAATTTGGGCAACCAACTTAAAACATTATTTGTTAAGATGACAGACTTGGAGGTGGAGATTTGAGAAGGAACTTTGGAACATTAATGGAGGGATGATACTGATGTTGGCATTGATGTTGTAAAAATGAATGTCTAAAACTCAACTATTAAAAATTTTGCAAATGACAATGTTATACTTTAAAACAACAAGAAGAATTTCATTTCACCGAATGTTAAAGCATTCTTATTAGATTTGTTAAGATAATGAAGAAAGGGAGCCGGGAGGTGGCGCAGGAGGTAAGGTGCCTGCTGCCTTGCCTAGGACGGACCACGGTTCGATCCCCCGATTCCCATATGGTCCCCCGTGCCTGCCAGGAGCGACTTCTGAGCGCATAGCCAGGAGTAACCCCTGAGCATTACTGGGTGTGGCCCAAAAACCAAAAAAAAGAAAATAAGATAATGAAGAAAGCTGACTGAAGAATGGAGTTTTTTGAAAGGAGAATTATTAACAGTGTTTGAATTTCATGTTTTTTTATGTTACAACCATTAAAATATTAACAAGGTTCAATAATCAAAGACACTACTTAAGGCTAAGGAATCAAATTTTCGATAGAGTCTGAAGGGACTGACAGTAGTTTATGACAATTTAGTCAAACCATCTGAGTCAAGACTAGTGTGAAAACACTGAAATATTAAGAATGGATCAGAGTTATCATCAGACATTTGACATAGAGTGGAGTAAGAGCAAAATTTATAAGAATGTCTCTGGAGAATTACATGTCTGTTCCTAATGGCAAGTATATAATACATTTGTTTTTCATATGTATGTGTTTGCATATGTACATATATATGTGTGTATTAAAATATAATAAATATAAAAGATATTTATATATAAAATATATAAATTTATAAAATAAAAAGTCCTGGAAACCACTAGTATAACATAGCAACCATTTTGTTTTGCATTATATATATACACATATATATCATGTATATTTTCAAATTATACATATCCTTTTAATTGTATTTTAACTGTTTTAAAGCTTTCTAAATTGTATAAATTGATGCCAATATCAATAGTAATTCTCCATCAATATGTAAATGAATGTAGAAATAAAGCATGATTGAATCCATAAAGTCAAATGATAGTATTGTAATTAAATTATTTTAGGATTCCTAATTTCTGAATAATTTATAATTAATGGTATTGTTTTAATTAATTTAACTGTTATATTGTAGTTGTTATTCATGAAGACTTGTGCGTGGGGACTTCAGGGAACCTTCACTAAGGATAAATCCATTTTTCCCTACAAACAGACAGTTTTGAAATCCAAAGTTGTCTAGACTTCCACTGATATTCATAAGCAAGCCTGTCTTCAGACTTTTCCATCTTAAGTGGTTCATAGCCCTCCTTTAATGCTTCACTGCTAATTGAATTGCACGTTTGCACTGTTGAAATATGTACTCCTCTTCTAATAAAATCATATTGTTATTATCACATGCATTTGACTTTAGTCATAAAGTGAATCTTGCTCACATAAAATGGCAGTTATCACTGTTTAGAAGAGCTCGTTATTATAATTAGCTTAGTTTGCAAAATCTCATGACTTGGGGGACCATATGGGATACCGGGGAACGAACCTCGGTCTGTCCTAGGTTAGTGCGTGCAAGACAAATACCCTACTATTTGCACCACTGCTCCAGCCCCTATACTCTTCTTGAAGTTAAACATTTTTGAAGAAGTAATTAAATGCTAAGAAATATCCACAGATTGATAAACACAGACTTCCTCTTAAGCATATAGCATTTTGGGGGACCAGAGTGGTAGCACAGTGGTAGGGCATTTGCCTTGCTCATGGCTGACCCAGGATGAATGCAGGTTCGATTCCTGGCATCCCACATCGTTCCCAAGCCAGGGGTGATTTCTGAGCACAGAGCCAGGCATAACCCAAAACAAAACAAAACTAAACAAAATATTTAAAAACAACGTTGCATTTTGTACTGTTCAATGGAAAAATTGTAGATGATCATTTCTATAAAAATATTATCTTTGTACAGGGTGTGTCAGAAGAATTAGAACTGCTACCTAGTATTTGTGAGGTCATCCTTGCTAGCTCACACTGTGTCAAGATGATACTTGTGTTTTTGGAGCAGCCCCAGTCAGACTCCAAAACCTTTCATTCTATATAGCAAGGCTGTCACAGGCAAGTGGATTATGGCCCTCCCACCATTTACAACCACTGATTATCATAGATTCTAAAATATAGCATCAATAAAACTAATAAAAGAGATAAAAACTATAACATTAAATTTAGTAATGTGTCTACCAGCAAAGCAGGATAAGGTTTGCCAGTGAACCCGTGATACTGGTGGGTGATATATG
>PVKC010006465.1:0-31087 GCA_004027635.1 Crocidura indochinensis
GAGGCTCAGGGTTGAGCTGGGGTGTTCTCGCAGACAGCCTTGGGCTTTCAATGCACCATCTGTGCACTTCACACACCCACCTACTGCTTTCAATGCTGCTACTGTTTGCTGCCGGCATGGCTGGTCCAGAGAAACACAGCATTTCTATTCCAAGAACCAGTTCCCATTCATCACCGTGAAGTGCGATACCTGGGGGGAATGGGTAACTGAGACTTTGTGGGTCTCTAAAGGCAGAAAGGAGTCTGCAGGAGCTGAGTAATTATAGCAGCTTTCTGCACACATGCCTAATCTTTATTTAAGACATTTCACTTAGGTATCTGCCTCTGTTATTCAAAAGTCAGTTCAGCTGAGATGTGTATCATCAATCTTTCTCCTCTATTTTAGAATAGGTGAATAAGCACTAAGAACATTAGTTTTGAACAATTTTTTTCTTATGGGGTGGGGGGTCTCTGTATTAAGCAATTCTATTCTTCTCTTGAAATCACTTCTTTACTTTTCATAACTCCTCTAATGGTCTTGCTCATACCTAATCTGAGAAGCTCTTTAGAGTTTTGACTTTAAGACTTTTATCTTAGTAGTAGGTAACTGGAGAGTATTTGAACTGTGAGGTTCAAGTTGTATAAGAGAGCTTGTGATGCTCCAACCACATTTCTAATGATTCTTTTGGATTAAGTGCTCATAAATCCTCTAAATGGCTCAATGATACAGACACAATTGTCCCCATTTTACAGGTGAACTAATGGAGATATAAAGATTACCTAACTCTGAAAATCACAGTGACCAGTAGCTGGGAGAATTTCTGCTCAAACTTTACTATACCACTATATCAGATCACTTCATGGCAAGTGAAAAAGCTTCTTGTCACAAGAACCCTTATGGGAAGGCTGGGTAGATGCTGGAGCTTTAGTACAATATTGGGGCCCGTGAGTTGTATACACTGTCTTAGGTTTGATCCCTGGCATCACATGGTCCCCAAATCTTAATGGATGAGGCCTGGAGACGGAAGAGCACCAGATAATCTGTGATACCTCTGGGCTACAGAAGCACCACGTCCCTGGACCTTTGCTTAAACCCTTGGCCTGGTTAGCCAGTAATTACAAAGAGGGAAGCCTGGGTCCAAGGTACCCCTGAGTCACACTTGGCAGCTCTCCTTACCCCTCAAAGTACAGAGAACAGACTGGGTGGATTCTTTTTGTTTGCTTGTTTGTTTGTTTTTGTTTTGGGGTCACACCCGGCAGCACTCAGGGGCTACTCCTGGCTCTATGTTCAAAAATAGTTCCTGGCAGGCTCAAACCACCGTCCTTCTGCATGCAAGGCAAATGTCCTATCTCCAGACTATCTCTCCAGCCCGGACTGGATGGATTCTTTCAGATAGGCAAGCCTGGGGTTCTTTCTTGGTCTCAGGTTGAATGTAGATGGCTGCATAAATGGATGAATTTTTTTGAGTTTTTGGGTCACACCCGGTGATACTCAGGGATCACTCCTGACTATGCGCTCAGAAATCGCTCCTGGCTTGGGGGACCACATGGGACGCCGGGAGTAGAATGCAGATCTGTTCTGGTTCTACAGCTGCGCTATTGCTCCGGCCCCCAAAATAGATGATTTAATGAATACAGTTGTTACATGCTCTGTAAAAGGTGAGAAGCCTTAGTGCTCTTCTGCCTTCTCCCCTTTTAGACCTGGTGTGGGGTGATTAGATTGTGGCTGTACCTGAACTACTGGGCACAGTTGTGTTAAGATCTCAGCCAGGCTTCTCTGACACATGATGATGGTGCTTGCACTTGTCACCTGATGATGGATGCACCCAAGATCACCTCATTGACTCTAAGTAGTCTAATTTTCATGACTCAAACCCACATATTTATGTTTTCCTCTTCTGGTCATAGTTGTTTTCTTGTCTTTTAAGTAATGCTGAAGTTGGTAGTTTTTCTGGATGTCTGTATGTTTTTTCCCTCTTGGTGTTAGAGAAGTTAGAAGATGAGAAGTGTGTGTGTGGGTGCTCACTTCCTGAGAACTGGAGCCATGAAGGAGGATGTGCGGGTCAACAGAATACACATTAGGTAAGCCTATGTAAGAGTAGAGAGGGTATAGATATGATGAGAGAAGATGAGAAAAGAAAACCCACACAGTCATTTGCGTTGGGCAGTTCAATGCTCACCCTGAGGATGCAGGGCAGCTAACCAGGGCTATGCTTGGGGTGTTATGGGTTGTCAGGTTGTGCTCGGATTTAAACTCAGTTCCTGGCATATTGTTTTGCATTGGCCACTGAGTTACCTCTCTCACTCCTGACCAGTATTTTTTGCTCACTATCAGTTCAGAGACCCCTTCTCCATCTTGGGATTGTTTTTCTAGTCATCAAACTTTAGCATGTGCCAGAGTGAGCCAACAGGCTTGTGACAGTACTGGGCACTGGCTCTGCTCCCAAATCCACATATTTCCCACTTCCTGGCTAGGGCCCAATCTGTGGGCCCGAGAACCAGGCCATTGGAAGGCTCACTTCTCATAGTGTGCTGTTTATTTCTCTTGAAGCCCTCATCAGAAATCCATAATGAGTGTTTTTTAAAGAAATGAACAGCACACTATGATCAGAAGTCTGTAATGGGACCTCAATGTTGATACAGTGAGGAGGGCATTTGCTTTGTACATGTCCAATCCCTGGCATTCCGTATTGTTCTCCAAGTACCTCAAGGAGTGATACCTGAGTATAGAGCCAAGAGTAAACTCTGAGCATAGCCGGGTGTGGCTCAAAAAAAATACAAAACAATAAAAAATCCATAATGGCTTTATCTACTCACATGATTGTTTCTTGTTTCTTCTTTTAAATTGTAGGGCCAAGGAGAAACAAGACAATTTCTCTGAGGGTCACTTCTCTGTCATCAGATCCATGCACAGTTGCCAACGTTTAATAGATGCCCAATAAATGTTGGTTGAATAGATGAGCAAAGTGGTGATATAAAGTCCAGACCCAAAGCTGCTTGGCTCCAGTGTCTGTCCTAAATGTCCTCAGTGCCAGGATCAGAGCCCTTGACTCACTTGACACCCTTGCTGCTACTAGATAAAGGGCCTCCTCCAACCTTGGATTGCCTCTCAAGGGAACTTTGCCAATAAAGGACTGAGAGAGGCCCTAAAGCAGCGAGCTGCAATTTGTTTTTTCATGATTTTGAACCATAGCCAGTGATACTCAGGGCTTACTAGTAGCTCTGCATGTAGGGATCATTAATGGCAGGTTCAGGGGATTATGCTGGTGCTAGGTATTGAACCTAGGTTGAACACATGCAAGGCCAGTGCGATACCTGCTGTACTATCACTCCAGCCCCAGTGACCTGTACTGGGAACCATGAGGCGAGGCACCCATCTCTGATATGTTGGACAGTCCTAGAGGGATTCCCCTATCACATTGAGGGGCCATTTTGTTCTACAGCCAGCCCTAGAGACCAAGTTGCCCAGATGATCACAGAGGACAGTGGTGTGTGTGGGGACCCTCAACTACACATTGAAATGTTGGAGGACAGCCGCATTTCAGAGATGCAGGTGGAAGAAGAAAAGTGAGAGGAATGACAAGCCAAATAGTAACAACAAATTGTTTATGACATTTCTTTTTTTGGCAAACTCAATACTTACGGAAATGATGAAGAGCATGACAGACTTTTGTTAGCAGTTTGTGGGGCCAATCAGAGAATCTCTTGCCTTGAGAGACTTTTATTAGAACCGACTCCACAACTAACAATGTGGTCTCTGTCACTTAATTCGAAAGTCCCTCCTGGACTGGCACAGTGAAGCGTTAAGTAAATTTAAAAAAAAAAATATTTTTTCAAACCTATACAGCAAAGTTTGATTTGTTGAGAACATTTCTCCAACTGACAAGTTACAAGCCATGTCTGAGAGGTCCACTGGGAACTTTCAAAATTTCAGCAGCAGTTTCTAATCACTGATGATCATTAGCATTTTAGTGAATAGATTTTTGATAAGAAAAATCTTTGCTCTGTGGGAAGAGAAGGAAAAAAAAAAAAAAAGAAAACACCACCACAACAAAAACTCTGACATTTGATAATGTGAACAAAGGAACAATTTTAATTAGGTCTCCAGTCCTTCTCGATGTGGCAAACATTTCTTGGGATCCAACTGTTTCCAGTTTGTGGGATATAAACTTAAGACTATGTCAAGTTAATAGGGTTAGATTCTGCTCTTCCTGGATCTCCAGGGTGAACAAATATGGCCATGACTCACTGAGCACTTATTATGTGCTGGATGCCACTCTGTTTCCTGACTTTCATTTCAATGAGTCATCCTCCCTCCCTGATGAGATCACAGCCAATATTATCCTTTACCTTTGACAGGCAAGGAAACTAAAGTCTGTTCACTGGCCCAAAGCTGGCCAGCTTAGAGGTGGAGACACAAGCCCAGGCTTGTGTGTCTTGGTCTCCCATTTTGCTTACACTCTGAACCCAGCTGCCTTCAGATATGGTTCTGGGAGGCATCCTTAGAGGGAACAGGGAATCCTGGCTCTTTCCTCATGTTTGATGAGTCATTGTGAGTATGCCTGGTCTCAGCCTTACAGTCTGTGGATTGGGAGGGGTTGTGTTGTAAGGAACCCCTTCCCCAATACCCTATGTTAATGTCACCTGGATGGTCAGACCCACCCACAACTGAAAGGAGTCTTCAGTTTGGAATAAAGAATATAAGGTGTTGCCTGGGGAGAAGGAAAGAGAAGAAAAGGAGGAAGGAAACATGGAGAACAGTGGAAAGGGAGACAGAGAGCTGCAGAGAGAGAGAGGGGCAGAAAGTCAATGGAGAGCAGCAGAGAAAAGGCTGCTTGGAATAAGCTTAGCATAGAAGCTATATGAGAAATGCACATGGTAGTTAGGGCTGTGAAATAAAGCTGGAATGACTCCTATGAAACTTTAACTGTCTTCTTGTGAATTAATCTCTCCGCCATTATCCTGGAATCTTCAGACCTGCTGGCCAAGGGGCTACAGGCACTGTGCTAAGAAAGGGCTCACCCCAACACTAGGACTTTAGACTTTAATTTTATATTAAACCAACATTGTGTAACAGTATTTTCTTTGGATTCTGAAGGGGCTCTGAGGAAGGGGTGGCTATGTTTGGGGGAAAGTACTTTTTTCTTGTTTTAGGAGTAGACTTTGACACTATTTGTCTTCTTTCCATTTATCTGAGCCTAATTCTATGGGGACATGCATAGAACTCTGCTCCCCTATCTATCCCTGGAATCTTCTGGAATTTGTTATTGGCTCTGGAGTTTTCCTCATTTTCCATTTTCCGGAAATACTTCCTTTGCTTCCACCAGCCTCCACATACCTGGGCATAAGCTTCAATAGTTTCACACTGTTACCTGCCTCATGGAAATAACAGTGGCCATTGAGAAAAATAAATGAGCTATTGTGTAGTATTATGAGAATGTCATGCATAATTGTGTGTTACTATATGGTGGTTGTTACCAGTTCCATTTTCTTTTTCTCTTTTTTTTTGGGGGGGGGCACCCCCAGCAGTGCTCAGGGATTACTCCTGGCTCTGTGTTCAGAAATTTCTCCTGGCAGGTACAGGGGGTCATATGGGATGCCAGGATTTGAACCACCAGCTGTGTGCAAGGCAAATGCCCTACCACTGTGCTATCTCTCTGGCCCCACCAGTTCCATTCTCATTCTCTTTTTCACTTTGTGACAGAGCCATAATATTTGGAGCATCAGAGGGCATTACTTGCCAGCTTCCCTTGCAGCTCAGAGTTGACACACAGAATGTGATTCATGCACAGTGAATTATCCTAAGCTTTCATGCCATAGCTACTATCCCTGCCTGCATATTCAGACACTGTTTCTAGTTTATACCTATGGTCACCCCAAAGTGACCACTCCTCGAATTCTACTACCATTGTCCAATTTTGCCTATTTTAGAATAAGTAGACTTATTTATTATCACTTTTAAGATATGAATCTATTGATCCATCATACTTCTAAGATTTGTCCATATCACTGCATGTATTTGGCATTTCTTGTATGATCCCTTGGATACAATCCCTTGGATGATCATACTAGGTTTTACTTACTCATTTTCCAATCATCACAGTTCCAGATTGTTTTAAGTCATTGGCAGAGAGACTGTTGTTTTTGGTTTCTAATTATCTCATATAAAATTACTACAATGATTCTTATACCAGCCTTCTGATAGCTGTATCATAAATATTTGATATCAAATATTTAAATATCTCTGAGATGAATGCCATGAAACAAAATTTGCTGAAACATGGGGTGGAGGAATACTTAATTTTTCAAGGAATGGCACAACAGCTGTCTATAGTGGTTGCGCCATATACATACAGCTTGCACTGTATGTGAGCTGAAGTGTTTTTTGTTTTATTTTGCTTTGTTTTATTGGTTTATTTTTTATTTTTGGCTTTTGGGATACACCTGGTGGTACTCAAGGGTCACTCCTGTACTCAAAGATCACTCCTAATCAGGCTCAGGAACCATGGGATGCCAATGTCAATCAAACCCAGTTCGGCCTCATGCAAGGCAAATGTCCAACCCTCTATGCTATTAATAGCTCCAGCCCCTGCATGTGAGCTGAAGTGTTTTACATTCTCTCCAACATCTAGTGTTGCCAAATGTTATTATTCCAACCATACTAGACGTTGCATAGTGAACACTCAATGGTACTTTTGATGTGCATTTTCCTAATGTTTATGCTAAGCAACTTTTCATGTATACAATAGTCATTTACATATCTTCCTTGGTACGTAAATATCAAATATACAAGTATCAAAATAGAAAATGTTCATTGAACTTTTTTGTTTGTTTATTTATTTATTTATTTATTTATTTTTGGTTTTTGGGCCACACCCGGTGACACTCAGGGGTTACTCCTGGCTATTCGCTCAGAAGTCGCTCCTGGCAGGCACGGGGGACCATATGGGGAACTGGGGGATCGAACCGCGGTCCTTCCTAGGTTAGTGCAGGCACCTTATCTCCAGTGCCACCGCCCGGCCCCTTTTTGTTTATTTTTTGTTGTAATTGTTCTCCTACCTTTACTATTTATTTGTGGAATTTATATAGTTTGGATATTAAGCCTTTACTTTTCTTATTATAGTGCCAGGGGTAAAACCCAGTGTTTCACATATGCAAAGCAAGTACCTTAACAGCTGAGCCACACCTCTGGATCTAGACATATATCTTTTGTCAGATAATTGTGTTCTGAGTATTTTTATTTAATATATAGCTTCTTTTCTTAGTGATTTTTTTTTGATAAATAGTAATCTTTCTTTCAAGTAAGCCTCAGTTTTTCTTTTTCTTTTTTTGTTTTTTGTTTTTTGTTTTTGGGTCACACCCGGCAGCGCTCAGGGGTTACTCCTGGCTCCATGCTCAGAAATTGCTCCTGGCAGGCACGGGGGACCATATGGGGCACCAGGATTCGAACCGATGACCTTTTGCATGAAAGGCCTTACCTCCATGCTATCTTCCGGGCCCCTCTTTTTCTTTTTCATTTTGGTTTTTGGGTCATACCTGGCAGCGCTCAGGGGTTACTCCTAGCTCTTTGCTCAGAAATCGCTCCTGGCAGGCTTGGGGGACCATATAGGATGCTGGGATTTGAACCACTTTCCTTCTGTATACAAGGCAAATGCCCTACCTCCATGCTATCTCTTTGGCCCATCAGTTTTTCTTTTTTCCTTTTTTTTTTCTTTTTTTGTTTTTTGGGCCACACCCGGTGATGTTCAGGGGTTACTCCTGGCTATGCACTCAGAAGTCGCTCCTGGCTTGGGGGACCATATGGGAAACCAGGGGATCGAACCGCAGTCCGTCCAAGGCTAGCGCAGGCAAGGCAGGCACCTTACCTCCAGCGCCACCACCCAGCCCCTTTTATTTTTTCTTTAATCATTTATGTTTTGTGTGTCCTTTTACTGAAATCATTAGATCAAAAAGACAGTGTGTTATATTTTATTTTTCTCTTTTTTGTTGTTGTTGTTTTATTTTGTTTGGGGGCTACACTTGAAAGTGCTTAAGATTTACTCCTGTCTCTGCTTGCATGAATCACTTCTAAAGGGCTTGGGAGACCATCTGAGGTGCCACATAGTCAGTCTCATGCAAGGCAAATATTCTACTTGCTGTGCTATTTATCTGGCCTCTTTTTGTTTTCTTTCTTGCCTTCAATAGAGTCTCTTTATTTTAGTGGACATGGGGTCAGGATTTTTTACTTTCCTATGGATTCTTTTGCCACAGACATTTTCTTTATCTCCTTTTAATTACTTTATATTCTTATTAAAAATCAAACAACAATATATGTAGGACTGTATGTGAGTATTATGTCCCATGTGTTTTTGTCTAACATTTTATTAAAAACCCACATTCATGGGGCCCGGGAGATAGCATGGAGGTAAGGCGTTTGCCTTTCATGCAAAAGGTCATCAGTTCGAATCCCGGTGCCCCATATGGTCCCCTGTGCCTGCCAGGAGCAATTTCTGAGCATGGAGCCAGGAGTAACCCCTGAGCACTGCCGGGTGTGACCCAAAAACCAAAAAAAAAAAAAAAACCCACATTCTGGTTTTTTAAAAAAACTTTTTTATTATAACACTATGATTTACCACATTGTTCATAATATAATTGTTTCAGGCATTAAATGTTCAAATACCAATCCTACCACCAATGTGACTTTCAATCCACCAAAGTTCCCAGTTTTCCATCCATCACTCCAGCAAGCCCCCTCGTAGGCACAAACAAATTTACTTCTTATTTTTTACAGCACAAAGACAAATGGAATTATCAAAGTTGAAGTCAACAAGAGCCAACTTGTGGGGATTGCTATATCTCACAGTGGTGTTACTAAAATCATTTTCTGAGGACTTAGTGGGCTGGTTGATGTTGATGCTAGTTGAACCTTTTGTGTTATTGTTTGGGATTACTGATCTTGGTAGACTTCTATGCAACTTTATCATCAGATTTGCTCTAATCCTACTGGATTGGAGGTGTCAGAAGGCTGTATATGCATACATGGTCAGAGGTCCAGGAGCTATAGAGCTGGAATGATTTGGTGGCTTGACAGTTTGATAAGGTTCAGTTGTGAAGCTGGTCTGTTTCCATGTCAGGTGCTGGGTATGGCTATGGGCTGTTGTGCCTTCAAATAGAAAGGGGAATCTGTCTGCTCCCATTCCCAGAAGGTCCCAGAGTTGTCAGCCAGGACCAGTCTACTTGGGAAAATTCAGTGTTAATACGTTCTTTTGGAGATTAGTTGTGGAGCTGGACCATTTCTTTACCAGCAAGATGGGGTATGTGTGGTTGGGGGTTTTCTGGTAGCATAGGGTTGAGAGGATTTTGCTAGCCCCCATTTGGAGAATACCCCAGAGTTGTCAGTCCATAAACTTTCCCCATCTGGGCAGATTCAGCTGCTTGTCATTCTTTTTGAGATTACTCGTGGAACTGGGTTGTTTCATTGTTGAAACAATGAACAGTCAGGTGTGGCTGTGGGCTGCTTTCTTTGCCTTCAGGGAGAAAGAAAATGTTCTTTGGATTTCTATAGGTTTACAGTTACATTTTGTCATCTGGTAGGGTATCTTCTCATTTTGTAATTCATTTTCTAGATCACTTGGCTATTTTGGGTCCTTTCCCTTTTCAAGTAAATTTGAAAGTTATCTTTATTGGGATTACAATGGGTCTTTAGATCAATTTGAGGAACAGAGAAGTTATAAAATTGAATTTTCACATTGTGTTCTGTTTCTACATTTTTTTTGTTTATTTAGGCTCTTGAAAAATTCTTTATGGCATGATTTTTTTTATAGTTTAAGTGTAAAAGAATTTGAAATATTTTGTTAACTTAATTCTTAAGTGTTTACTACATTTTAATCCCATAATGACATTTATTTAAAATATTTTCTTAGTCCTTTGCCTTCAAACAAGTACAAATAAATAATCAGTTGCAAAATTCCTTTAGCCTAGAGAATTGTCAATTTTCTAGGTAAGGGGCTGGAGAGATAGCATAGCGGTAGGGTGTTTGCCTTGATTTCGGCCTATCCGGGAGGGACCGGGTTCAATTCTAGCATCCCATATGGTCACCCAGCCTGCCAGGGGAGATTTCTGAGTGCAGAGCCAGGAGTAACCCCTAAGCATCACTGGGTGTGGCCTAACAACCAACCAACCAATCGATCAATCAATCAATAAAGTTAAAATTTTTTTCTAGGTAAGAACAAACACAAAGATTTGACTTTAATTTATCTTCCTAGCACAGAATGAAAGTTAACTTCCACGTAGTTAGCAGCATATCTAATTCAGAAATTATGCTTAGTCTTCCGACTGGCAATGCACACTCCCTGTGCACTACTTTATGTGATTGCTTTCACCCAATAAATGAGTTATGCAATGACATGTCTAAATTCTGCATTGACATTAAACTCATACGATATTCTAGTCCTCACTTTTCCCCCTTAACACTTTACCTAATAATGTTTGAGATGAAAATTACTTCATCTGTTTGGATCAATGAATGTCCACTATGAGCAGAACCTATTGCTGACCCACAGTGTAAATTGAACTTGCAGGTAAAAATCAAATTTTGTTCTTTTAAGGTACTGAGATTTAAGGGTTGTATGTTTCAGCAGCATACTCTTGCCTGTTTGTACTATTACAACTTGCATGAAGTTTTAAAAAAGATGGCTAAGCAAAATCATAAATAGCAGAAATATCATAGAACACATATTTTTCCTTGTTTGAGTGAGACAAAAGGCATACCACCTAGAGAAACCCGCCTCTTTTTTTTTTTTTTTTGGTTTTTGGGTCACACCCGGCAGTGCTCAGGGGTTACTCCTGGCTCCATGCTCAGAAATTGCTCCTGGCAGGCACGGGGAACCATATGGGGCACTGGGATTCGAACCGATGACCTTTTGCATGAAAGGCAAACGCCTTACCTCCATGCTATCTCCTGGGCCCCACTACCTCCCGGGCCCCGAAGCCTGGCATCTTATCCAGATCTTGTACAGCCAGATCTCCAGTGTCTGGATATCTTTAAAAGGTGCTTGTTTACATTCAATTAAAACAGAATTCTCTTCTCTACTTTTTCTCTGTGTAAGTAGACATGCAGCTTTTCCCTTATTCCACCTCCCCCCACCCTTGCCTGCGAAGGAAATGACAAAAATGACTTGTCCTCCAGAATTGTTGGGAGAAATTGTGCTGATTACAAAATGCTTTGCAAAATGTAAAATCCTATCTAAGTGGCAATTTTCTCCATTGCTCTGCCAATTGTAATAAATAAATATTGTTTTTAAAGCTGGCTCCTGGCTAGTTTTCCCGTGACCATCTCATCAAACACTCCAACACGCCTGAGGTTATTGTCCAGTCTGGATTTGCATGTGTGTGGCTGGTGCTTGTGCGATGCTGTTTGCTAAGGAGTTGAGTAAACCCATGTCAGAGCAATAAAACTTGAGAACGATGTCATACTCCATTGGAGAGGAGATGGGTCAGAACAACTCACTCAGGACATGGCTATGGCATGCTTCCCCAGGGAAGAAGGCTGGTTTTAGTCACTTTTACAGTCTTCTTATTCCTAAGTTAGGAAATGTTCTCTGGGGGTGGTTAAATGTTTCTACCATTGACCCAGCATGGATGGAAGCTCCAGCTCCTGGCTCATGTGTTATAGCTATGAATGGAGTCCAGGAACTTCCATAAACTCTGCACCTGCTGATTACATGCATGTCTGATCACTTTCTGTGGATCATGTTCTAGGAACGAAGAGGGAATGTAAAGATTACTGACATGGTCCCCTACCCCCAGAAAGCTCCCAGTATGTAAGGGGAGCTAAGTGAGACAGACACTCCCACAGCTGCTCATTCACCTGACAGTTATTGTTCCTACTAATAGGAATATACTAATACTGGTGTTTTGGGCACTATTCTTTTTTTTTTTTTTCTGGTTGGGGTCACAACCAGTAATGCTTGGAATTTACTTTTTGCTCTACATTCAAGGATTACTTCTGGAGGGACTTGGGGGAACATGTGGGACGTCAGATGTTGAACCCGGGTCAGCTGCATGCAAGGCAAATGCTGTACCCACTGTACTATGGCTTTGCCTCTCTAACACCATCCTAACCACAAAACCAAGTCTCCATTCTCAGAAGAGCATGTATTTGATTAAGGAGTTACATGTAGGAATAAAATAATTACAATCACCAATATTTTATGATAACCGTGATAAGCAATGGTAAAAAAAAAAAGTTTAGAGTTCTATGAGCACAAGGAAACCAGAGGAAAGCGGAAGGAAGTCTCTCTACCCAGGATGTCTACCAAGATGAGATTAGAAGAGTAAAGGTACAATGACCTTATCTGGGGAGCTGAGTGGGCAGGGAAGAATTCAGGCAGATAATGAAAGGCATACTATCAGATGTACAGAAAAGAGGAGCAGATGACAAGCTCAATAACATCCCAGAACACATAACTTTGAGCTCAGAAAAATGAGGCAATATTTTAGGGAAATATTCCAGAGGAACCACAAGAGCAAAAAGCCTCAGAGGTAGAAAAAAGTAGAGTGAGTATCCTGAGCCGAAAGTGAGGAGTATTTAATATAAGTGGTCTGCGCTTCCCCATCCTCCCCCAACCAACATGCAGGGTCATGAAAGGTTGGGAACAGGAGTGTAATGTGAACACTCAAGAGAGAGAGGCTACTTTGCCCTTGGAAAGAGAGGCTTGTAGATGACTCAGGAAGGATTTCAGAATTTTTTTTAAGGTTTTGGGCCACACCTGGTGGTGCTTAGGGCTTACTCCTGTCTCTGCACTTAGGAGTCACTCCTAGTAGGTTTGGGGAATCATGTGGAGTGCTGAGGATCAAACCCAGTCAGCTGCATGCAAGGCAAGCAGCACCCTATTGACTGAACTATTGCTCTGTCCCTGGATTTCAGAACTTCTGGCCTCTCTGCAACCCAGAGAGAAGTACCAGTTCTCAGTTTTTCTCAGGCCATAAGGAGACTCCCTAAGATCTTAAGAAGACAATGCAAGATAGAGGATGGGAAGTGGAGGATAAGGAGTTTGGTATAAATCAGGGTCCTGAAGCTAGGACTTTCTTCTCCAATGGCAAGAAAAATGTATATAGAGTCAAGCACTCAGTGACCCAGAGTTAAACCAGTATGTATGACAACTCTTGTTGGCATGAGAAAGGGCATTGTATTAGTTTGGGGACAAAGTGCAGATATAAGAATACCAACTCAATCTAAAATAATGGCTGATTTAATCTAGGGCTTAAGCTACATAATTCTCTTTCTCTTTACCCTGGGTTTTCTTCTTCCTTCTGAATATTGACTTCCTTGTTTCACACTGTGGTCAAGCTTCCTCTAGTAGGTGAAGAAGAAAAGAGCTGTTGAAGGCTCTAGCCTAACATTGCTGCCAAAAGAAGGAATTTATGTGTGCCAGTATATGAACCTCAAGAAAGACCTCTCATTGGTGTGGATGGGTCATATACTTATCTCCAGTTACCGTGGAGAGAAGTATTTGGTACTGTGGCTGGGCATGTACCATGGCTGTTCTGGGGCAATGGCCTGATGACAGGACACCCTCTCCTAAAAGACAACTAGCTGCTATGATTTATAGTAAACAGATTCAAAGAATCTCTGTGCTGGATGGTTCTAAAAGGACCTTAAGCCATTCTTTGTCCTCAGAAGGTAATCTATTCCCCAAGATTGTTCCTGGGGTACCTCCCAGAAAATTCTATCTGGGATTCCCCTCAAGAGTCTCCTTTGCCTCTGATGTTCTGGTAGGTTCCTAACTGCAAACAAGAGATTCAAGGTAGCTCCAACACTGTGTGCCAAAGTGAAGAGGTGAGGAACCCAGAGAGAGACAGAGAGACAGAGACAGAGAGTGAGTCAAAGTGAAAGAGAGAGAAAGAGAAAAAGCAGAGAAATACTTGGTACGATTAGAGTGTGGAACCTGGCAGAGGGCAAAATAGGATCTTGAATACTAAAGAAGAATCTGGATTCTGTGCTGAAGCATGTGAGGTGAAGAAGGAAGTTTGTCCATTAGAACAACCCGCAGGCTGTGATGTGAAGGCTGTGGGATCAAGTTTCTAGTGTAGAGACTGTGGAAGCTTACAAAGCAGGCTGCAGCATTAGTAGCCCAGTCCGAGGACAGATAATGCAGATGTTGAAATGCAGAGCCCAAGGAGTGCCTTTTGAGAAGGAAGAAAGCTTTTGAATTTCCTGAAGGAAGCCATCTGGAGATCTGGAGGATTCAGACCCACCTCAGATTTAGCAGGATTCACCTATCTATAGATTAGCCCATCTCCCGATGAAGCCATAATAGGGAGGTAACTGCTGCGTGTTAAGCAGAGGTTTTGTGGCTTTGCTTCCTTAGGGAGGGTTCTGGCACACAAGGTCCTAACGGGTCTCTGTAGCTGTGAAAGTGACCCAGAGAATGCCTGACTCTCAGGCAGATGGTGCACCCCAACCCATCTCCATTTTTTTCCACTGACTCTTCAGGGCCGGGCTGGGGGATTTTGCATTCCTATCCAGCTAGACATCAATGTCAGATAAAGAGAGTGCAGCGGGTAAAATGCTTGCCTTGTAAAAGGCTGACCTGGGTTAGACTCTGGTGCCCATATGGTCCCCTGAGTCCTAGAAAAGTGCTGCTCACCAACAAGGGCATTCCAAGGGCCACCTGTATTCCCTTCTGCTTACAAATCGAGCCCTGGGGATGGGGCAATAGCACTGTGAACTAAAAGCACTAGGCTAACCCAGACTCAGTCCCTGGCATCCCTATGAGCTCACCAGGAGTTTCCCTGAGTGCAGAGCCAGGAGCATAGGGTGCGTGCCCCCTCCCCCCCCTACCAAATAACAGAGCCCTGGTCCAAGTAGCAGAGCATGTGCGAGGATCTGAGTTCTACCCCCAGCCCCATGTGGCAGCTCCATCACTGGCAGAACTGTGGCCCGGGTGTCTTCCAATAGAACACTGCAAAACCTGGGCCACACTGGGCATTATTGGGCATGTCTTCTTCCCACCTCCCCGGCTCTGAAAGACAGAACCGAGATTTGCCACTTAAAGGGCACAGGAAATGCTGAGAAAAGGCAAAGGCAAGACTGAATTCCCAGATCCTGCTCTCTCTAGTCTCAGCAGCTCCTCCTGCAAATGGGTCGAGATCCTGGGTGGGGCCTCCAGCCAGGGGCTGAGTCTGGATGAAGGGCATCAGGCAGGGGACTGAGGGAGCCGCTGGAAGCTGGTAATTAATAAATGAAATGGCCTGGGACTGCCACTGAGCTGCCTCAGATGACATATCTGTCGTGAGCTCGGCAAACCATTAAATGACCATTTTCTGACAGAACGACTTCCCCCACCGCCACCTCCGAGCTGCCTTGGCTCGCTGGGATCTGTTTGCTCACCTTCTCTTCCCTGTCCTCCTCCCTCTCTCCTGCTTCAGCGTGCCCCCTTCCCAGGGCTGCCTGACACCCCCATGACGCTCGTGTCTATGACTTCCCTCATCCCACCACCTCTCTGCTTCTCTCTGTGGAGGAACATCTGTGTGGGAGCTTCTGTCCTTGTAGTCTCTCCATCTCTGCTTGTCTCAGTGTCTCTGTGTCTTTCTTGCAACCCTCCTTGGCCTGTCTTCCTTCCTTTGTGTGTGTGTTCTCTCTCTCTCTCTCTCTCTCTCTCTCTCTCTCTCTCTCTCTCTCTCTCTCTCTCTCTCTCTCTCTCTCTCTCGCTCTCTCCCCCCCTCTTCTCCTGGGCAGATCCCTCTCTCCCTCTCTTCCACCCCCTGGTGTCCCCCCCTTGCTTCTCCCATCCCCCTCCCGTCATCCCCCGCCCCCGCCTCCCCACCGTCTGACGGCTCCAGTTCATTTCTGCCTGTTTAATTGGGCCCCGGATGAGTTTGGTCGACAGGGCCATTCATCATGTGGCCGCGGCTGGCGGCGGAGCCCGGGGGAGCGGGGCTGACAGCTCCGCCAGGCTGGGATGCGGCCTACGTCGGGAAGTTCACATATTTGGGCATTAGTGCAGCTATTAGTTTAACAAGCTTCGTTTATCCTTGTCACTACCACTTCAGCTTCCCATGTAATCATTTGAAATGTAGATTACAGCCAGACAAATGGGACAGCGCAAGACGCGCGGGGTGGAGGGAGTGACACGCGGCTCCGGAGGGCCGTCTTCCCCGCTCCTCCGCGCCAGAGCTGGGCTCTGATGAGCTTAATATTCGCATTATTTCGGTGGGAAGTTCAGTCACCTGTGTGGGGCCTCTGGTGCAGGGCAGAGGTGACCGAGGTGTGCCCAGATGTGGGAACAGTTCCTGCCTAGGTGGGGTCTCTCTGATCCCCAGGACCACCCCACCTTTCAAGGAAACATCTGTGGCCAGGACCTCAGAATCTGACCTCCTGTCGCCTCCCAAAGGGATCTTCTTCCCTGGAGAGGAGGCTTTCAGCCCGGCTGCTCCTGCCAGCTCTGATGCGTGTCTTCTGAACCACTGTGTGACCTGTGAGTCTCATGTCTCCTCTAGAGAAAGGGGTGTGGGCTGAAATCACATAGATTTCCTTTCCCCTTGCCAGGAACCTCCCACCTTGTTCTCTGTTCCAATCAACTACCTTTTGTCCAACAGACTGAGGGTGCTTTGCAAATCATCAGTCTGACTCTATCTGTGCCCAGCTCCTTACATGAGGACAGAAGATGAGTGAGTGCAGAGCACATCGGTACCAGACATGGACCATTCTCCTTTTTGGCTTCTGCCTGCCCCTCCTTTGCTTATATCCTTTAGCTCCTTGCACCCCTAAGGGTTGAAAAATGCCCTATCTACCAAGTCCTTCTCTATCCTAGGGTTCATGCATGCTCTTTCCTATGCCAGGATCACTCTTCCTGGATCCCAACCTGATGCCTTTCCTCAAACATTTCCTTCTGTCCCTTCAAAGTATTCATTTCTGTGACCTTTCCTAGTTTTCCACTTCGGTGACCTTTCCTAGGGGATCCCTTCCTTCCAGGCCCCTCTGTTCTCCCCAACTCCACATACTGCTCTCCCCTATGTATCATAAACATACCATAAGTGGTCAGGGAGTCTGTCTGCCTCAGGTGTTGCACCATGGACTCCAGGAGCACAGGGCCTGCCTAGTGCATTACCTGGGGCCCCTGGAAGCTGCCCTACCACTGTTGGGCAAGAGTGTCATTGAGCTTGAACAGTGACGACAAAGTTGTGGAAGGTGAGGCAGACATGTTTTAATGCTCCTCTCATTCCTGCCTACCTCCTCTGCTCCATGTATCTGTCTCTGCCCATCGCTACATCTGTGCGACCCTGGGTATCCCAATCAGGTTTCTATTGAAAAGGTTCTCTGAAGCCATCAGGGTCCTAGGCGAAAGTGGTCAGAGTATGCAGAGAACTCAAGGGAGAAGACTGAGAAGGCGAGGCTTTCTGTAGAAGTCTACAAGGAACCAAGAGACAGGTATAGGATGCCAAGCCATGTGTGCAGAGCTCTGAGGCCTGCAGGAAGAGGGCCAGAATATAGAGAAAAAGCAGGAGTCACAGGAGAGGGGCTGTGCAGGGTTCTCAAACTCAATTTACCTGAGGGCCGCAGGAGGCAAAGTCAGAATGATCCTTCAGTGTAAAGTCAGTAGTAAGCCTTGAACATTGGGGGGTGTGACCCAAACAACTAAAACAAAACAAAACAAAACAAAAAAGATTCCTCTAGAGCAGGGCTACAAAATGTTGTACGGAGGACCGGAAATGGCCGCGGGCCACAAGTTTGAGACCCCTGCCCTGGATGATGATGCCATTTTAGAAGGCACAGAAATTTGTGTGGCAAGAAGATGGGGCAAACTGTTGACCTCTTACTCTTTGTTTCTGTTGTTGGGCCATACCTGGTCACAGTTCAGGGGTTATTTCTGACCCTATACTCAGAATTGACAGTACTTAAAGGGCTATGCACAGTATTGCAATGAACCAGGGTCAGCTGCAGTGGTCAATGCAAGGCAAGTTCCTTACCCACTGTACAATCTCTCATTCCTTCACCTCTAACATCCAAGAGCCTCCCATCTGGATGCAGTGAGGATGCAGAGAGCCAGGGATGTTGGGTAATGGAACCTACCTCTAGGATATCAGCAGAACAGAGAGAAGAGATGGCCTGGTGGGATTAAGGGAAAGTAGAAGTCCCTTCCTCTGTGCACTGACTTGTGCACTTTCTCCAGCTAGGTCTTTGATGATCCAAAGGCTCATAAAAGATATTGGTCCTTGTGGGGGCAAATTGCAGAGTTTTGCAGGGCATGGATACGGTCACAGCTGCCTTTGATGCTCTCCGCTTTGCTACCACTGCTCCTTGTCCAGCCGAGCTGAGTCCTAAACTGTTTCCTTTTTTCACCTCTTCCCCTGATGAGGAACTTGTCTCCATTTTCTTCCTGACACTTTCTGAATAATGACACCAGACCTTGAAGCCAACGAGTCGTGAATCAAAGTGGCTTCTCGATATCATAAAAGAGATGTTCTAAACCCCAAACATAAAGATCGTTTTATCTTTATTAATAGTTTAATGCATCTGAGGAAGCTATTTGACATTTTTTACACCTCCAACTCTTTCCTTCATGCATTGCTGGTCAGATTACACCAGAGTTCAGCCACTTAAATCCACTTAATAACTGACTAAATTCTACACTGAATTTACATTGAGCTACAAGCTGATTCTGGGATCCAGATGAATTTTCTACCAGGGGAAAAAAAATGTCAGTTTCCAAAGTTGTAAATCTTCTGAAATAATGAAAAAGGAATTAGCTAAACTATTGGGATTGATGTCATGTTTTAAAAACAGTCTCTGATTAAAAACTCAGCAACATCAAGTGAAGGAATATGCCTCAATTAATAGTTAAGAATGAGTGTTTTCTTCACCTACTTAATTAAAGCACCACACTTGCAAACAACAAATGTGAAATTAATTGAAAACACACGAAATCTGGAACAAAGAGAACAATTCAACTCTTAGGAGCTGTTGTCAGGTCTAGTATATATGATTGCATGACATTGTGAGGAGAAAAGCTTTGTCATTAATAACAAATGAATTGGGAGAGCATTTAATTGACTCTTTGTTTCTATTGTAGACACACATGCAGTCACCCACTACTACCAGATCACAAAACATATCCAAACACTATGATTGCACTAAATTTATACATATATGCATGCTGGAGCTCAGCATGTCATAGACAAACACAGAACACCACATCCTGGACTCATAGGCACAATCTTCTCAACAAAAGATATGCTTGTTAAATCTGTAGATTGCACAAGAATACTCCCAAACAAAGCTTAGTGAGGAAAGGTGAAAAACATATTTCCTGCCTCTCTCCAACTTCCCAGAAAGAAACAAAAAATTGTAACTGTCAGAAATGTGATAGGGCTGTAGAAGACATATGGAAAAAACTCAAACAAACCATGTTAGTTGTGAAACATAAATCCCAATTCTATTTGCTCTGTGACAGTGTATAAACCACACATTTTTCATGAAGATAGGAAATTAACAGCCTCACCAAGTGCGACTTGCTGGAAAAATGAATAGAAACCCCAGTGTCCTGGAGGAACCAAAGAAGAACCCACTGTTGGCTGGTCTATGATGGGGGGCATGCCTCAGATCAGGGCCAGCAAGTTTAGGCAGAAAGTGCTTCAGGACTGTGAACAGTGAAATCTAGTGCATCTCCCTATTACTGTATAGAGTCTATACTATAGAGCTTCCCTGACTGTGTAACCACACAACCAATATTGTGATTAGTTGTGTTTTTTATGTAAAATCCATAGACATATTTATCATTAAAAATTTCTCTTTACAGGGGCCAGAACTGTACTACAACAAGTATGGTGTTTGCCTTGCAAGCTGACCTAAATTTGATCCAGGTATCCCATATATTTTTCCAAACCCCAACACAATTGGTAATTATTGAGTGCAGAGTAACCCCTGAGCATTGCCAGGTATGACCCAACCCCACCCCCAAATTATTTTCTTTACCAAGAAGATAAAAATGCCTGGAGGAATAGTAAAAAGATTAAGGTGCTTTACCTAGCATATTGCTGTTATTGTAAAGTAAACCATTGGCCACAACAGTGGTTTGAATTCTAGCTCCTTATTTAGTCCCTAAGTACCAAAAAGCACGTCCCCTGAGCACAGAACCAAGTGGACCCTTAGGATCACCAAGCATAGTTCCAAACCAAACGAAGCAGAGGCAAACAAACAAAAAAAGAAGTTAAATAAAAAACAAGCACCTAAATAAAATTGTTTTGGGGGGAGGCCACACCCAGCAGCACTCAGGGGTTACTCCTGGTGCCATGCTCAGAAATCGCTCCTGACAGGCTTGGGGAACCATATGGAATGCTGGGATTCGAACCACCGACCTTCTGCATGCAAGGCAAACGTCTTACCTCCATGCCATCTCTCCGGCCCCCTAAATAAATCTTTCTTTAACTAAGTAAATCAAAAATAAATCTTTCTTTAACTAAGTAAATCAAGGGCATATGGGAATCCTTGAGGATCAGCTAATTTCCTCTTAGCTCCTGGGACTGTTTTCTTTTTTCTCCAAATCTATAGTCCAGTTTCTCTCCACTGACCTTCACTTACCGTATTTTCTGGCGTATAAGACAACTTTTGAAACAAAAAAAAAGTCAACCAAAAATCGGGGGTCGTCTTATATGCTGAGTATATCCCGAAAAATGTTTCAATATGAAAAATGTTTCAATATGCCGCTAAACGAAGCAAACAAAAAAAAAAATCAGGTAGCAGAGTTTCCAAATCTGTTTCTTGGGGGCTCCCAAACAGTACTCAGGAGATCTGGGGGCCACTTCTGGCAAAACCCAGCTAACCGTGTTGGTGGTTCAGTGCTAGGGTCTGAGGATGGTGCTGTTTGGTTCATGTAGTGGGGGAGATTAACTGACGCTACCAGGGAATTGCCAGAAAGGGTGCCTATGATAAGGCACTGCAAGGCTGCTCAGACCGCCTTTCTAACTCAGCCAATCCAAGCAGGCTTTTTATGCATGCAAATTAGACAATGTTCTGGACCTGCATCTACACTGTCAAAAGCCTGCTCAGATTGGCCAGAGTCAGAGAGGAAGTCTATTACAGTAGTATAACCTTTGAACCTTTGCTTGTTGTGATTGGCTCACTGTGGTACATACAGTTGCAGCACAGGAACGTTCTGTCTGATACGGCGAATATATGCCTAAACCTATGCTTTAACTGCAAAATTAGAGGGTCGTCTTATACGCCCAGTGGTCTTATACGCCAGAAAATATGGTAATTCATTGTATGCTTCCAAGTAATCTTCCAAGTAACCTCTTCCAAAGCTCAAGTTTCAGAGTTAGCAAGATAGTATAGGTGTTAAGGTATATGCCATGCATGCAGTTGACCTGGGTTTAATCTTTTGATGCCACATATGGTTGGTTGCCTAACCACTGCCACGAGTGATCCCTGAGCAGAGACAGGAGTAAGACTTGAACACAATCAGGTGTGTACCCAAACACCAAAAATAAAATCAGAGTTAAATTTTTTAATTTACGTTATTAAAATACCATCGTTTACAAAGTTATTCATAATTCAGTTGTTTCTGGTCTTCACTGCTCCACCACTAATCCCATTACCAGTGTATCATTTCCTCCACTATTGTTCCATTTCCCACCCCCCCAAACAAAACAAGAGTAATTAAGCTTTAATTAATATAATAAATAGATAAAATGAATATATAAAATATAATAATAATAATACTCAATAATATCTTGATATTTCTCAAATATTACTTAAATCTCTTCAACTCCATTTTTTTTTTGTCACACCAGGCAGCGCTCAGAGGTTACTCCTGACTCTATGCTCAGAAATTGCTCCTGGCAGCTTCGGAGGACCATATGGGATACTGGGATTTGAACCACCGACCTTTGCACGCAAGGCAAATGCCTTACCTCCATGCTATCTCTTCGGCCCCTCAACTCCACTTTTGAGATAATATTATTTTTATTATATTATGTTATTTTTATAATATTAGTTTTATATAATGCTGAGATAAGATAATACTATTATGCTTCATTCGTAGATGTGTCTATCCCACAATTGTTATTTTTCCTTTCTGAGCAAGCTATTCTTTCCCTGTGTTAGCTAATGTGAGATATTCCTGAAGATTCCTTAAAAAAATCTCACTGAGGGGCCCGGGAGATAGCATGGAGGTAAGGCATTTGCCTTTCATGCAAAAGGTCATCGGTTCGAATCCCGGTGCCCCAGATGGTCCCCTGTGCTGCCAGGAGCAATTTCTGAGCATGGAGCCAGGAGTAACCCCTGAGCACTGCTGGGTGTGACCCCCCAAAAAAAATCTCACTGAGTAGAGTGTGTTTGGTATGATACATCCTCAAATCTATTTGATGCGGGCCGGAGAGATTGCATGGAGGTAAGGCATTTGCCTTGCATGCAGAAGGACAGTTGTTTGAATCCCGACATCACATGTGGTCCCCTGCGCCTGCCATGAGTGATTTCTGAGCATAGAGCCAGGAGTAACCCCTGAGTGCTGCCGGATGTGACCCAAAAACCAAAAAAAAAAAAAACCAAAAAAACTATTTGATGGCTAAATCATGGAACCCTGAAACATTTAGAAAACAAAAACAAAAATCATTCTATGAGGTTGAGCAATAGTACAATAAGTAAGGTACTTGCTTTGCTTGTGGTTAATCTGGGTTCAGCCCCCTGCTACCCATATAGTCACCTGAGCCCACCAGAATGAATTTCTGAGTACAGAGGCAGGAGGAATCCCTGAGCATTGCTGGATGTGGCCCAAAATCCATCCCCCCAAAACACTTTCTTTTATCAGGCACGATTTGCATGATAGTGATACTACAAAGGTTTTATGCTTTCAAAACCTCAAGTCATAATCTTTTTTACAAGTCACAATTTTTATTTCATTATTTATTATTTTTTAAAATAATTTCTTTATTTAAGCATAATGGTTACAAACATGCTCGTAATTTGGTTTCAGTAATAAAATGCACACATCCCTTCACCAGTGCAACTTTCCTGCCACTATTGTACCCCTATTTCATACTTCCCCACAGCCTCTGCCTGTCTTCAAGGCAGGCATTCTGTTTCTCTTTATTGTCATGATAGGTGTTAGTGTAGTTATTTCTCTAACTGCACTTACCATTCTTTGTGATAAGCTTGTTATCATGGGTTGGTCCTTCTAGCCCTTACCTCTATTGTCTCTAGGTGTTATTATTATACTGTCTTTTATTTTTCTTAAATCCACATCTGAGTGAGACTATTCTGTGCTTATTTCTCTCCCTCTTATTTATTTCACTCAATATAATAGTCTCCAAATCCATCCATGTATAAACAAATTTCATGACTTCATTTCTTCTAACAGCTGCATAGTTTCAATTGTATAGATATACCACAATTTCTTTAGCCACTCATCTGTTTTTGGGCATCTGGGTTGTTTCCAGATTCTGGCTTTTGTAAATAGAAATGGAATGAAAATAGGCATGTAGAAGGCACTTTTGTATTGTGCTTTTGTGTGTGTGTGTGTGTGTGTGTGTGTGTGTGTGTGGTTTTTGGGTCACACCCGGCAGTGCTCAGGGGTTACTCCTGGCTCCATGCTCAGAAATTGCTCCTGGCAGGCACGGGGGACCATATGGGGCACCGGGATTCGAACCGATGACCTTTTGCATGAGAGGCAAGCACCTTACCTCCATGCTATCTCCCGGGCCCTGTGTTTTTTGTTTTCTTATGGTATATCCCTAGAAGTGGTATTGCTGGATCATATGGGAGCTCAATGTCCAATTTTTAAAGGAATATCCATATTATTTTTCAAAAAGACTGGACTAGATAGCATTCCCACCAACAGTGAATGTGAGTTGCTTTTTCTCCACATCCATGCCAGCAGTAGTTGGTCTTGTTCTTTGTGATGTGTGCCAGTCTCTTGGCATGAGATGATATCTCATAGTTGTTTCTTTTTGCATCTTCCTGATGATTAGTGATGTGGTGCACTTTTTCAAGTGCCTTTTGACCATCTATATTTTAGTTAAGTTGACTCCAAGGTATTTGAATTTCTGTGGTGTTATTGTGAATAGGACATTTTTGATGTCTATTTCATCTCTATCATTATTTGTGTATAAGAAGGCAGTTGATTTTTGTGCATTAATTTTGTAGCCTGCTCCTTTGCTATATGAATCTATTGTTCCTAGGAGCTTTTTGGTAGAGTCTTTAATTTTCTAAGTATATTATTATGTCATCTGTAAACAGTGAAGCTTAAATTCTTTTCTATCTGGATGTCCTTGATATCTCTTCCTTGCCTAATTGTTATGGCAAGTACTTACAGTACTATATTGAATAGGAGGAAAGGGGGGCAGCCTTGACTTTGCCAGATCTTAGGGGAAAGACTTTCAATTTTTCCCCACTGAATATAATATTTGCCTTGGACTTGACTATACTGAAAAAAGTTCCTTCCATTCCCATCTTGTTGAGATAATTTTTATCATGAATAGATGTTGAACCTTATCAATGCTTTCTGTGAATCTACTGATATGATCATATGATTTTTAATTCTCCTTTTGTTGATGTGGTGTTAATTGTCTTACATATGTTGAACCATCCTTGCTTCTCCGGAATGAATCCTACTTGGTCATGGTCATGAACTTTCTTGAAGAGGCAATGGATACTATTTGCTAAAATTTTGTTAAGGATCTTTGTATCAGTATTCATCAGGAATATTGGTCTGTAGTTCTCTTTTTTGGTGATATCTCTGTCTGGTTTTAGTCTCAGGGTCATGTTAGCTTCATAAAAACTATTTGGGAGTGTTTGTTTCTTCAATTTCCTGGAAAAGCCTAAAAAGTATGGACAGTAGATCTTCTTGGAAGGTTTGAAAAATTTGTTAGTGAATCCATTAGGGTCTGGGCTTTTATTTTGGGGAAGACTTTTTAAATTATATATAATTTTTATTATAACCATATTGACTTACATATCTTTCACAGTAGTATTTTAGGTATATACACCAAATTTGTCCTTCCTCCATCCCAGTTCCCATCCTGCATCCCATTCCCCCCCCCCCCCCGGGCTGCTAGAGTAAGTGGTCTCCTCTGCGTCTAGCTTACTACATAGTGATCATATATCTGTTTGGTCCTGGTACCCTTTGGGAAGACTTTTGATTACCATTTTAACTTCTTCAATAGTGATAGGTCTGTTAAAATATGCTAGATCATCTTGGTTCAATGTTGGCAGACTATAAGTGTCCAAGAATCTATCCATTCCTTCCAGATTTTCATGTTTTGTGGTATCAAGTTTCTCAATGTAGTATTTGATTACCCTTTGAATTTCTGTAGTAAACTACCTGTTTTCATTTCTGATTCAGTTGTTTTTGTGTTCTTACAGTATATCCCTAAGAGTGGTGTAACTGGATCATATGGGAGCTCAATTTCCAGTTTTTTGAGGAATCTCCATATTGTTTTCCATAAGGCTGGACTAGATGGCATTACCACCAGCAGTGAATAGAGTTCCTTTCTCTCTACATCCCTGCCAGCACTGATTGCTCTTATTCTTTGTGATGTGTGCCAGTCTTTGTGGCATGAGATTGTATCTCATTGCTGTTTTAATTTGCATCTCCCTAATGATTAGTGATGTGGAGCATTTTTTCATGCACCTTTTGGCCATTTGTATTTCTCCTTTAAAGAAGTGTCTGTTCATTTCTTCTCCCCATTTTTTGATGGGGTTAGATGTTTTATTTTTGTTAAGTTCTGTCAGTAACTTGTATATATATTTTTTGGTGTTTTTTGGGGGGAGGCCACACCCAGCAGCGCTCAGAGGTTACTCCTGGCTATCTGCTCAGAAATAGCTCCTGGCAGGCACAGGGAACCATATGGGATGCCAGGATTTGAACCAACCACTTTAGGTCCTGGGTTGGCTGCTTGCAAGGCAAATGCTGTTGTGCTATCTCTTCGGCCCCACCTTGTATATTTTTTATATTAACCCCTTATCTGATGGGTATTGGGTGAATAGTTTCTCCCATTCTGTGGGTGACTTTTGTATCTTGGGCACTATTTCTTTAGAGGTGTAGAAGCTTCTCAGCTTAATATAGTCCCATCTGTTTATTTCTGCTTCCACTTGTTTGGAGAGTGCTGTTTCCTCCTTGAAGATGCCTTTCGCCTCTATGTCGTGGAGTGTTTCATCTTTGTGTTCTTCTATATACCTTATGGTTTCTGGTCTAATATCAAAGTCTTTAATCCATTTGGATTTGACCTTTTGCATGGAGTTAAATGGAAGTCTGAGTTCACTTTTTTGCCAAGTGGCTGACCAGTTGTGCCAACACCACTTGTTAAAAAGGCTTCCCTTGCTTTATTTTGCATTTCTTGCCCCTTTATCAAAGATTAATTGATTGTATATCTGGGGAACATTCTCTAAATAATCAAGTCTATTCCACTGAACTGAGGGTTTGCCTTAATTCCAACATCATGCTGTGTTAATGACTAGAGCTTTGTAATACAATTTAAAGTTGGAGAAAGTGATGCCTCCCATATTCCTTTTCCCAAGGGTTTCATGGATTTTTATTTTTTAAATAAATTTTAGGAGTTTCATGCACTCTTTAGCTCTGGGAGTTTCTCTCTGATGATGTCTTTGGTTATTGAAATTTCATGGGAGTTTTCCTCCTGAGTCTCTAGGACTCCAGTGATTCTTTTTTTGTTTTGTTTTGTTTATTTGTTTTTGGGCCACACCCAGTGACGCTCAGGGGTTACTCCTGGTTATTCGCTCAGAAGTCGCTCCTAGCAGGCACGGGGGACCATATGGGGAACCGGGAGATGGAACTGCGGTCCGTCCTAGGTTAGCGCAGGCACCTTACCTCCAGCGCCACCGCCCAGTCCCCGATTATTTTTTGTTTTGAACTTTATTTATTGGTTTTTGGGCCACAACCATAGGCACTCGGAGGTCACTCCTACACTCTGCATTCAGAAATCACCCCTTGCAGACTGGAGGACCATATAGGATGCCAGGAATCAAACCGGTGTTTCCTGGATAGGCTACATGCAAGGCAAATGTCCTATCACTGTGCTCTCTCTCCAGCCCCTGATTCTTATGTTGTTTCTGTTGAGTTCATCTAAGACTTCTATTTTCATCTGTTCCCATTCTCTGAGGACTTTTTCCTATAGTCTGTTTGTTTTGAGGTTCATGTCCAGCCTTTTCTGTTATATAGAGTTGTTATGCATCTCCTCTTCCAGCTCACTGATTCTGTCTTCTGTTGCTGTTACTTTGTTGGAGGGACTTTCTAGTGGGGTTTTCATTTCGCTTACCAAGTTTTTCAGCCTGGTTATTTCAGTTTGAAGTTTTCTTATTTCTACTCTCAGGTCCTCTTGATTCTTATTATTGCATGCTCTATTCGTTCTTTGCTTTCTTTGAGTTCTATAGACATCTTCCATATTTCTTCTCTAAAGTCCTTATCTGAGAGAGTAAAGAGGTGGTTAGCATTTTTCAGGTTTTCAGTTACCATCTTCATTCTCTAAGCATGGTGGGGTCCTGTGTTGTTTTTCTATAGTCACAGTTGTGGTGTGATATTTTCTATGTCCCGTGCAGGTGTTCCTTGACTAGGAGGAATGCGCTAGAGCAGAGTGAAGTGGATGCTCTACAGGCTCTTTGTCTTTGATGTGGATTCTGTTTCTCACCTCAGTGCTGCCAATGTGATGTCTGGTCCAAAAGCCTCCAGGTCTGCCTTCTGCAGCCTTGTTGCTCTTGTGTGGGTTCAGCCACTCTTGGTTCCCCACTTGGGCTTCCAATTTTTACCTCAGTGCTCACAAGTCACCATTTTTAATTGTTCTGCCTGGAAACTTGTTGAGAGACAGCCTAAGGCCATTGCTGATCTGACACTTCTTGGCAGAAGAAGTTTCCCAAGGATGGGTGCCTCAGAGTGAGTCCTGACATTTCATTCTTTTTCCTCCTCAGAGATGGGAGCCAGTAATTGAGATCTAATTGATCCAATTCACTGACTTGGTAGAACCCAGTGTCTGTGGTTTTGGAGGTTGAATGAAGATTACTGCAGGGTGGTAAGGTGATCTTCATCTTCAATTCTGAGTCCCCATACTTGGTCCCTTGCTCATAAAATGTTGAGAACCAGACATAGGTCATACTTTGGAGATGAAAGAACTGGAGAATCTGACGTCTACCCTCCTGCCCACTACCACATTCTGCAAATAGAGAAAGTGAACCTGACATGGGTGTGAGAGAAATAGGGCAGGAAAGGAGTCACTCAGCAGGTCCCTCCAAACTTTCTGATGCAGGAAGGGGCTCTCTAACATTTGCACATGAGTTCACCCACTACCCCTCCCTTTGATTTCAACAAGCATCTCATCTCATAAGTCACCAGGGACTAGAGCAAGAAAGAAACAAGCTTTACTCTGAGTCAGGCAATAAGACAGACAATATGGGCAGGGAAATATGACAGAAACTGCAACACAAATCTCAACATCCATCTTTTTATTTTAATAGAAGTAGAATATGTAGCTTGAAAAACTGGGCATCAGAATAGAAGTCAGACTCCCCAGGCTCCCAGGCAGAGGGTTGTGCTCTTATGCTTCAGTACTGGATAATTTGATGGAAGCATATGTGCTTGGTGACAACTTCAAGGAGTCTTACTCTAGCAACTGGTTCCCTCCAACCCCTGTCCTTATACCTGCAATTCTGTTGCTGCTTGGGTCTGAGGGATCAGGGACACAGCCTGGGAAGGGTCAAGGGCAAGCAGGAGACGGCTGGTTTCCTGAGCTTCTGGATGGCAGATGTGAGAAAGAATAGTGTCTAACTGTTTCAGCTATTGTTAATATGGGTTTTGCAGTCACTTAAAGCTCAGCTGGCCTCTTACAGACAGGAAAAGCAATCATTAACAAGACTTTGGAGGTGGGAGGGAGAGAAATCTCTATTATTTTTAATTATTGTTTATTTGAGGACCACACCTGGCAGTTCTTGGGCTATTTCTTGCAGTGCTCAGGGGGTCAAATGTGGCACCAAGAGAATCTGTAGGGTTCATGACATGTACTTTAACCCCTATGCTATCTCTCTGGCCCAAAATGTATTTTCTTAAAATTTAAATTTATTAATTTTTATATATTTGTGTATTTTTAAAAATAATATCTTTATTTAAAACTGTGCTTACAAACATGATTGTATTTGGTTTTCAGGGCATAAAAAAAAGAACACCCCCCCCCTTCTCCGGTGCAACCTTCCCATCACCAATGCCCCTATCTAAAAAAAAAAGCATACATTTTATTTAAACACCATGGTTAGAAGGTTGTTCATAATACAGTGTTTTTCACAGATAAAGTTATTCATGATTAAATTATAGTCATACAATGTATTATAACCTTCATCAGTGAGCATTTCCCACCACCAATGTCAACAGTTTTCCTTATTCTTCCTGATACCATCTTTTCTCCCATACTCTTTCTCCTTCACTCTCTTTCTCTCACTCTCTTATTCTCTCTCTTTTCCCCCTTTTCTTTTCTTTTTTGACACTGTGGTTTTTGCTACTGAAAATGAATGGGGTGCCATGAATGTCTCTTTCATAATAGACGCTTCTCTGCTCTAACTGCACTCTGCTCTTTGTAGCAAGCTTTCTGCCATGGATTGGTCCTCCTAATCCTCATCTCTATTAACTCTGGATATCATCCCCACACTGTCTTTTATTTTCCTTATATCCTACCAGTGAGTGAGATTAACTTATCACTCACCCGCTGACTCTCTTTGCTCAGCATAATACTCTCCATGTCCATTCATGTATAAGCTAATTTCTATGATTTCATTTTTCCTGCACAGTATTCCATTGCGCAGATCACCACACTTTCTTTTCTTTTTCTCTTTGTTTTGTTTGTTTGTTTGTTTTGGAGGGCATACCCAGTGATGGTGAGGTGTTAGTCGTAGCTATGTGCTCAGAAATCGCTCCTGGCTTGGGGGACCATATGGGACGCCAGGGAATAAAACCACAGTCTGACCTAGACTAGTGGGAGCGAGGTCTTACCATTTGTGCCAATACTCCAGCCCCATGGTTACCACAATTTCTTTAGCCACTCATCTGTTGTTGGTTACCTGGGTTGCTTCCAGGTTCTGCTATTGTAAATAGTGCTGCAATGAACATAGGAGTGCAGAGATCTTTATTTTTTTTTTCAATTAGTGTAGTTGGGTAAGACAGCAACTTACACACAACTGATCTGAGTTTGGTCCCTGGTACCATATAGATTTCCTTGAGTACCTTCAAGAGTGATCCTTTGAGCAGAGTCAAGAGTAAACCATGAGCAGAGGTAGGTGTTGACTCCAAGCCTCTTCCCCAATATATTATAGAGTGGTGTGGGCATTTATGGTCTTGGTGCACACAGCTACCCGACTACCACCAAAGTAAAACATTTTCTTCCTAACAATGAGTGCTGAGATGATGGTGCTAAATGTGATGTAATATTAACATTGTTAATAAACTGTTAATTCATATTAACATTGTTGTATGGTTCCTAAACTTAAAAAAACCTTATTTCTAGTTTAAAAAAACATAAATTAATTTTTTTCAAGAGGAAATTTAATTAAGAAAATAGATATGGGGACCGGGTGGTGTCGCTGGAGGTAAGGTGCCTGCCTTGCCTGCGCTATCCTAGGACGGACCGGGGTTCGATCCCCCGGTTTCCCATATGGTCCCCCAAGCCAGGAGCGACTTCTGAGCGCATAGCCATGAGTAACCCCTGAGCGTCACTGGGTGTGACCCAAAAACCAAAAAAAAAAAAATAGATACTATGGCTAAAAATACCTATTTTATCTTTTTGTTTTGGGGCCACACTTGATGGTGCTTAGGGGCAATTCCTAGCTTGGAGCTCAGGATTTTCTCTCAGTGGTACTCATTTAGAGCCAGGTTTAAGTAACTATCATTTTACACTACAAATACCCCTTGTCCTAGTTTCTCCGAGCATTTTGATTGCTTGGGGGTCATGCATAGAGCTTACTTATGTGCTCAGAAATCACTCCTAGTATGGCTCAAGGGACTATATGGGATGCTAGTTATAGAACAGATTGGCCACAAGCAAGGCATATACTTTGTGTTATCTCTCTCCCCTCTCACCTCAGATCCTCCTTGAGCACTACAGTAACTCATTTCTATTGTCTTTGGGTAATTATTGTAATT
>PVKC010006466.1:0-31088 GCA_004027635.1 Crocidura indochinensis
GAGAAGAGAGAGAGACAGAGAGAGAAAAAGAGAGAGAGAAAGAGAGAAAGAGGCATTCACCTGGGTTCAAATGTCCTTGAAGAGGGGTCTGGGTTGTGAGAGGCAGGACTGACTTTAACAAAGAGACACTGAGCAATGGAGCGGGTGAGGGGAGCTGGTGCATTTAGGATGGTCAAGAAATACACACGCTTCCCAAGGCATTTTTTCCTTTTTCTACTTGATCTCTGGTGTTCATTTAGCAAAGTTCCAAGATGCTTCCAGGTCAGGAGGTGGAGATGTACCCACTGCTGTGTTTCCCTGGAAGAACCTTGATTGGAGTTCTGAGAAAGCGAAGGCAATTCAGAACACAGAATGAGAAGCAGGCAGGGGCTGGCCTGCAGTTCCAGTCTCCTTATCCTGCCCCTTCTCTCCTTCAGATTCATTTTTCTCCTTGTCTTTCTGGGGTTTCTTGTGCCATTTCTCTCTGCCAAGCTCTTTCTATTTCCTACTTTAAAACCCAGCTCAAACTCCTAGCCTTTCAGGCACCCTGATTATTTTTGATGAAAACTGTCTTTGCCTGAACTCTCCCCAGAGCTGATCTCAAACAAAGGCTGATGAGTAGGAAATTTGTCTGGGAAAAGCCAGGAGCAGGAGTGTGTGTATGTGTGTGGGGGTTAAGGAAGGGGGGCAACTCCAGATATTTCTTGGGTGCACATATTAAGTTTTCAGCAGGACTGAGAAGCCCTCCCCCCTCCCTCAAGCAGGCAGCAAGAGGAGCATAGAGGAATCGAAGCAAGAAATGATCTACTCATAACTTCAAAAGGCTGTGGACAGACTCAATGGGAACAACATTCACAGTAGTGATTGGAGAGAACCCCAGAGCAACCCCTATGAACCTGCAGAGGCTCCATTGACTGAAGAGCTCAGAGGTGAGTAGTACCAAAAAAAGGTTCTTAAAGAATTTTTAGAGAATTCGAGGATGTGTGTTTAAATGTCCCTTTCAGGGGTCTGAGAGAGAGTCCAGTGGGCAGGATCTGAGAGATAGCCCTGTACTTGGTAAACCCAGGTTCAACCCCCCGAATGCCATATAGTCCCCAGAGTACATCAGGAGTGATTTTTGAGTGAAGAGCCAGGAATTAAGCACAGCTAGGTATGGACCCCAAACAAACAAAATAAACAAGAAATATTATGTCTTTGGGTAACTTCTGAAAGAGGATCTATAGGTGCTTTAATTCTGTTCTCTGATATGGGGTGTTCCTAGTCTTCCTAGACCTTTGGGTACAATTAGTAGATCAGACCAGATTCTAGACCATAGTCAAGACACATAAACTTCACAGAGGGGCTCTCAGGGATTGGCAGGAGATGGAGGGAGGAGTCTAGCCTATGATAATTGAAAGTCTTTTTTTTTTCCCTGTTTTCTTTTATGGGGTTGGAGCATTCAAGTCAGGCTCTAGGGCCTGCAGATCACTAGGGTTGAGTACTTGGTGGGAATGGGAGTCACATGGGGTAAAGAATAAACACAGGATCTTGTACATATAGCTTACATTTTTATTTTATAATTTGTATGGCACATAATAATATTGCCTTTGGTTTTAGGCTCTAGGTATTGAGAATTGAGAGAAAGGATCGAAAAACCTCTTATTTAGGAGAAGGGTGTTTTCCAAGCTCGCCCACAACTTTCTGTGATATAATAGGTATTGCTGTTGTTTGAGAAAACACTTGAACAGTGTGGAGGCAGAGGTACTCCCCATGCAGCCAGAAATGCAAATATAGTTTAGAGTTGTCCCTCCCTGAAGAGGAAGAAGCCTTCCACTTCTGTGGGCTCACCTGATGTCAGTAGTTGGGTGAATTTAGGAATGCAGAAAACAGATGCCTGTGACCAGTCTCAGAGATGGACTGTGCTTATGTATGCACATGTATGTGTGTGTACATGTACCAGTCTCACGGACCGACTGTGTTTGTGTATGTGTGTACACATCTATTTTGGGGTTTTGGGCTGTGTTCATGTGTTACCCCTAGCTCTACACTTAGAGATCATTCCTGGTGGCTCAGGGGTGCAGGGAATTGAATCTGGGTGGACCACATGCAAGCCCTACCCACTATGCTAATACTCTGGCTCTTGGTGTCTTTTCTTATGTAAACACATGCTTGTGTCTATGTGCATGTGAATACTTGTGTGTATGACTATTTGGGAGCACTGTGTATTTATGTGCACATGTGTGTACATATACATGTATGAATTTATGTGTTCATGCATGCATGTGTTCTCATGAATAAATGGATATGTGCATATGTGTGATATTCTATTTCTTTTATCCTGGGTCCCTGTGGGTTTGACACAGTGTGGCTTTGATGCCTTACAGGAGCAATATGCTTTAACTACACCTTGAAGCTTCCCATACCGATTTAGGTTGGGACCTCCCTGCACAAAGCTCTGTAACTTCTCCAAGAAGCATTCTGTTAGAGAAAGCATCAGGTGCTCACACAAAACCACCCTCCCTTCCTGGCTTTCCTTCCTCACTTTACTTCACACTCTCAGTCTTCTTCCTGGGGCCAAGGCTCTGTCCAGGAGACTTCCCATAACACATGTGAAACGTTGCTCTGATGAAAGGAGTGATCTGTGACTCTTAGAAGCAATTCTCACACTAAGATGGGGTGTGTGGGAGATGGTGCTGAAATGGGGCTTCTTCCAGCAGTCAAACTCCTGCTTTTCGGACTCCTCCTGAGGCACTCACTAAGATAATCGTTTTTATTTCAGGAAATAGAATCATATGATGGTGTTCTGTGACTATTACCCTACTGAATATATGTTTTCCTGAAGCAGTGCCTACAGCTCTGGGGTAAGATGGATTGAGAGTCTATCCTAGTTCTGTAACATCCCGCACATATCTGTGGGCAAGTGACTCACCTTTTAGGATTGCCTCTCACCTGAGAACTGGAGCTCAGAACAATTGTATTCAGGTGCAATATTATGTATAATACTTAACCCGAAGCTCAGTGATCTGACATAATGGAGTTTTGCCTCACTCACGATGTCCTAAATGAGTGTTTCTGATTGATTGGAAAGGTGGATCTTCTCAAGCAGTAGGTCAAATTTCTTCCCATTGTGGGAAGCACAGAAAACAAACTTCCCCACTTTTTCTGTGGTTCTGAATCTCTTCACATTTACCAGCGATGTTCCCAAGTCATGAGTTAGCTTGGCTGAAGTCTTAATCAATGGGAGATTCGACTGCAAGATTTTCCCTTGACTTGCTGAAGCTTTCTTTGGAGTGAGATGCAGTCTAATATTGTCCTTATTCATCTTTCTCTCTACTTTAATCCCATTGAGAGCATATAAATACTGGCCAAAAGGCCTTTGCTGGTTGGGTGTTTTTTGGGGAGGTATTTTTGCCTTTTTTATCTTTGAGGGGAGCCACATCGGTGATGCTCAGGGGTTACTCCTGGATATGCGCTCAGAAATTGCTCCTGGCTTGCTGGTTTGGGGGACCATATGGGCTGCTGGGGGGATTGAACCACTGTCCGTCTTAGGTTAGTCAGGTGCAAGGCAAACGCCCTACCACTTGCACCACCACACCGGCTAGTTTTTTTTTTTTTTAATTCTGCTTCCTCCTTCAATTAAACTCTATCAGATCTAATTGCATCTCCTCTACTTTTCAGGAAACCCAATGTAACACGCATGCTTATACTTCACTGCAAGGGATTCTGGGAAATGTAGTTTTGTGTATCCTTGAGTAGAAGGAAGTGAGTTCAGTGAACAATGCACCAGTATCTGGCACAGCATTTAATAGGATCAAGGAACTATGTCAACTCTTGAGCTTTGGGCTTGACACGCGTCAAGCAGTGAAGTAAGTGGCTATTTCTATCACTATGACCCCTTGTTCCAAACTATGGAATCTATGCGAGCATGCAGCATGTCCTTCTCATCAAGGCCTGTGGCTTGACTCAACAGGGAGTCTTAACACAGTGGGGTTTACCAGAGTTAGAGCAGAGACTCTCAGAGGAAATCCTCCCCGCAGATGGGGCAGTCACCAAGAGATGGGCTGATCTCTCCTGGCCACACCTCCTTGGCAGCAGCTCCAGCCACCATGCGGCAACACTACCTGTGCCACCCCTCAGAGCAGAGCAGGGAACACTGGTGTGATGTGTCCATTTCTGTCCAGTACCTTTTGGGGCACAGTCAAGTGCCCCACCAGGAGCACCTTCGCCCATGCCAGGCACCTCTGCCACCCTGCTTTTAAGAGCTGTTGCCGCCGTTAAGAGTTCCATAAATGCTGATAATTGCTGCATTAAACTTCAGTTTATTATTTTCTCTGGGTGCAGGTACGCGGATGATAGGAGGCCTCTCTGCATTTACATACAAATTGAAGATTTTTATTAATCAGTCCAGTACCGGGGATCCAACGGTAACAGTCCATCAGGCCCTTAAATACATTTGGTGACATTTTTACCATGCATTAGCATGATAGGGCAAGGCGAATATAATGTACCAATGATTGCTTTTCCATTGAAAGCACAAACGGTTTCATTTTTCCTGTCATCTCAAATAAGTGTTAAAGAGGGTTTGGAGGCTGTTGTGTCCGCGCCGTATGCTCGGGACTTACAAACACCGAAGAGCGCATTAAATAACCATTAGTGTCTCGGCCCGGACCACAGCACCGTCCCTCCTCTTCAGAATTTAGTCTTTGATTTAAAGTGAAGGCAATCTGTGGTTGCTTTCATAAAGTCCTGCGGCCCCTCCATTCTCCCTCCAACAAAATGCATTACAACAGTAATTTTATGACTGTTAAAATATCTGTCGTTAACAAGCACTTAATTAAAATGTACAATAAATAGCCGACTGCAGTCTTATCTGCTCTCCGGAGTGGCCGCGGCCCGAGACTGCAATGCTCAGGCCTGCTGTTGCCCAGCTTGTTTGCAGATTAATTGCTTTTCAAGCTGGCAGGAGCTGCCTCTTCAGCAGCCAGCTCGTAAATGACCAGATAGGGACTTGATCAATCAGGCAACTGCGTCTGAGACGGGTGGGGGTGAAGAGGAAGGAGTAGGACTGAGTGGGGGACAAGGTGGCCTTATCAATCAGGGTAGGATGGACACTCATGAGGGTAGTAGAGTCTAGGGGCTGGAGATCTCCATGAATCAACCTGTTCTGACCCTCATCCCTATAACTGTGGTAAAATAAAAATTTGGTCAATAAAATGAAGTGCTTGTGCCTACTGTGTGTCAGGAACTTGCTTGGTATTCATATAATTTCATTCCCACACCAACCCTTGAAAGTCTTCTCATGGACAGTTATTTCTAGAAGAGGAAACTGAACCTCAAAGCGGCTGAGAGATCTGGCCAGGGTCTCACAGTTTCTAAGTGGCCCAGCTGGGACTCAGATCCAGGCAGGAATATTGCTGGGCAGGGTACCAGGCCACAGAGCTGAACTGGCCACAGGTAGCTCTGAGTTTGCTGTGGGCCTGCCAAGAGTCTACAGCTGAGCTATTTTCCTTATTTGGTGCTTGTCCTGCCCATATATATTTTCCTAAATGTCATGTGTTGGATGCTGGAGTGTGATGGTGCACTCACTACCTAGGGATGCACCTTGTCTTTATCAGTTCACAATCCAGCAGGGAAGGCTGATGAGCATGTCATGGGAACTCCATGAGGGGGCATTGTGGTGTGGCAGAAAGTAAATATTCTGGGAGGGGATAGGGTGTTGGAACATTGTAAGCATGAAATCCTGATTAATCTTGTGAATCACAGTGACTCAAAATTTTAAAACCAAACAGTGGTAGTGGTGATAGAGAATATGCTTTTCATGCAGGAGGTCCAGTTTCCATCTCCACCACCACATAGATCCCCAAAGACCCCAGAATAATTGCAGGAGAGACCCAAGTAATGAGCTGAGAAGAGCTCTAGAGTAATCCAGGGGTGTGCCCTATCCCTTGTGTGTGTGTGCATGTGTTTGTGTGAGTGTCCAAGGAAGGCTTCCAGGAAGAAATGATTTAAGTGAAGAAAAAATTGAAGCAAGGGCCAGCTAATTGAAGATAGGAGGTGTAGGAGGGAATGAGCTTCCTGCTGGGTGATACCATTCCTGAATGCAGAGGAGAGCTCTGTGGTGTATCTAAGCAGCTGTCTGTGGGCACTGGAGTGGGAGTGAGAGGCAGCAAGTAGGTATGTGAATGAAGCGAATGAAGCAAGCAATTCAGGGGTGCTCAAGCCTTGTCTGCAGAAGCACTGTGTCAACAATTTAGTAAAGTAGATGTCATTTCTTTCTCTTATTTAAAAGGAGGCATCAAATCTTTTTATTTGAAGTGGTGATCATAATGAACAAATGAATGCTCCTAGTTTTATAACCAAAGACTGTCTGTGCCTTGAGAAGGGTAAGAATCTGTCCACTGTCACCTAAAGCAAGACAGCTCAGGTAGACAGTGGTGGCCAGTATTCCTTATACTTTCCCACCTCTGCACAATGCTGCTCAAGGCTCTTGTCATAGCCCAGGTTGGTCATTCCTTTTGGGATGGGGAGCTGATATCTTGGAACCCCTAAGAATGCTGAATCATGAAAATAAACTACTGAGGTGGGGTTGGGAGGAAGGAGATTTGGGATATTTGTGATGGGAATGTTGCACTGGTGAAGGGAGGTGTTCTTTACATGACCGAAACCCAACTACAATCATATTTGTAATCAGGTGTTTAAATAAAGATATTTAAGAAAAAGAAAAAAGAAAATAAACTACTGAGTCATTAAAGCAATGATCTTGAAAATGTTGATTATCTTCTCTTGGAAGTCCTTCTTGCTACGTTACTTCTGACAACCCTAGGCAAAGAAGGAAACATGGGCAGAAATGCTTTCAGCTACAAGCAGAATAAAAGCTAAGACCCAATGACAAACTGAAGCAAAGCAACTAATTGCTTGTTAATTAGGAGAGAGCTGGAAAAGGACAATTTCAGTTTGGAGGGAAGCACAAAGATGCCACAGAGGACTCAGTTTCTGTTTATATTTCCATCTATGTCATGCTGACCTCTCAATTAGACTTTTGCAGAATAGGCCACAACTGGTACACAGGCAGCATGGATAGAAAGAAGGGCTTTTCAGAGCAGGCAACACAAGCTCAATTTTGTTTCATTACTCAAATCTAAGTCACATGATTTGATTAAGTCCCACCCCTCTTTCTGGAAAAAGCAAGATTTCTCCATAGGCCTTGATTGGCAGAAGCCGAACCCAGTCCCCACTACTACTACACTTCATCCTGCTCAGTTATAGATTTTCCAGTGTACAGACTGTTAGTTGGATGTGGGCCAGGAGTGTAAATGTGGTCTGACTCCAGAGGCTTTGCTCAACTTCCAGGTTGTAGTTGTGGTTGGAAGACAAAGGAAGACAAAGGGAAGGCTTCTTTTTTTTTTTTTTTTTTTTTTTTTTTTTTTTTTTTTTTTTTTTTTTTTGGTTTTTGGGTCACACCCGGCAGTGCTCAGGGGTTACTCCTGCCTCCATGCTCAGAAATTGCTCCTGGCTGGCACGGGGGACCATATGGGGCACTGGGATTCGAACCGATGACCTTTTGCATGAAAGGCAAACGCCTTACCTCCATGCTATCTCCCGGGCCCCAAGGGAAGGCTTCTGATGAGAGAAGAAAAGTACTTGAACACTTCTTTGAGGTGTTTTGTGACCCTGAGGGGTCAGAGGTTAGTACCTGGGACCCACGGAGGAACGGATAACAGACATGAGCTCCTGCTAATGTGCTAGCTTTCTTCGTGTGGATCCATCTGGTCCCAGAACTGAACAGAAGGCTCCTGAAGATCCAGCAACTGCAGAAGTGGGGTGTGTGCAGGAGGTGCTGGAATAGTAGAAGGAAATGCTACATGTCTTAGCATCTCCAGAGCCATTTAGCTGAGACCTCTACCTGACTGTTATTTAAACAAAACAGCACAGTGAGATGCTGGCAACCCTCTGCAAATGGGAGTTTGTCTGGGAGGAGGTGCTGTGTCAAATGCATATGCATCACTCCTGCAACTGCAGAAGTGAACCCTCACAGAGTGAGAATGCTTGGTCCTTTGTTGGTGTGAAGGCCTCGAGAGGAGCAATGCAGCTCCCACTCCCAGGGATGTGCACTTGTGTACTTTTATTGTACACTATTGTGTACTTTTAGCAGAAGGCCAGCTTGGTGGCTCCATGTTCAGAGAGTGGCCCACAACTTAAGAGACAGAAAGAGCAGTCTGCATAAATATGTGCCATGGAATAGTCTTGAGGAACTTGTTAGGAGTTCACATGCTACATCTTTTGCTCAGGTTCCTGTCATTCTCCATGCTCTCAGGCATAGCTTCTAAAGCATGTCTGGAGGGCCATAGGATGTTGGGGTTAGAAAAGCATCACTTAGTGCGCACCAGAAAGCCCTGCAGTGGGTTCTGTGTGTGTTATTGTTTGTGGATATATAACATTGCATTCAGGAAATTGGGAATAATCTTTCTGGACATTATCAGGAGCTTTCTATACAATCACTGACACTGTGTTATTCCTCTCCTGTTTGCTGTCTTGCTTTTAAGATTGGTTTTTTGGGGTGTACTTCTTAGAAGATCACAGGTGAAGAGAAGCCCCAGAGTCCCTTGGGCAGCAGGTTGTGGGATGAACAGAATGCATGAGAGAGGTTGGAGAACATTGAAGCAGGGGTTCCATTGCATGAACCATACTGCCTTTCAACCTTCTGTCAAAAGAGCTTCTCAATTTGCTAGTAAAAGCGCCTCCACAGATCTTCTTAATACTCTGTAAGGCAGTATTTTGAGACAAGGCAATAGCTTGGTGGTGGGCAGGGCCTGGGAAAAGAGAAAAAGGGGCTTGTTGTTACTGGGGCAAAGAGTTGCAGTTGAGGGAAATGGGAGACATTCTAGAGGGGGCTGGTAAGGTTGATTGCACAAACATTTGACCCTACTTTATGCTGCTGAAACCACAAGGGATTAAAATGATCCATTCGTGTTAGGTGCATTTCTACCTAAGAAGACAAAAGCAAGGACAGAGGTGTTGGAGGCATTGATAGGCAATCACACTTATTAATTTATTAATTACTTTTTAAAATGAAGTAAGATTGGTTGATAAGTTTCTAAGTGGAGTCAAGGAGTTTCATTTTGGCTTATTCAGAAGCAGATGCTGGAGCAGGAGAACCAGGTGGGCATGGCCCTCTGTAGTGTCAGTCATCAGTCACAGGGAGATGGAGATATATGTGATTCTTCCTTGCATGGTCTGTGAAGGGCAAAAACAAAATACAGAAGATCTTCCTGGTAGGTTCTCAGTATATAGGACTGAGTCCATTACTAGAGCTGTTCTTGGTGAGCCAGAGATGACTTTCTTCTCTTCTTCTCTGCCTGAATGGTGCTACCAAGATGGATGGATCCATGCCATGCTGCTCAATCTGTTGTCTCTTGGGTCCGAGAGTCCCTGATGTGCATTCACAAGGATTTCTCCTATTGTGGAAATAGCATGTCACCAGGCAACATGTCACCAGGTGTGTCACCAGACACACCATGTCAGGGCAGTGTGACCAGAGATGGGGCCCTGTGGTTGAGACATAGGACTACCCAGGGTGGGTTTGCTGGGAAGAGGATCACTTGCTAGGAAGGTAAACACTGCCCAGACACTGTGAAATGGTGAATCTGGAACCCTCCCTGTCCTCTTGACCCCCGCTGAGCCCTCTGTCCTATGGTATCAGTCAGCCACGGGTAACCAAAGTCACTCTTCTTAAACCTGGAAAACACTTTCTTTTATTTATTTATTTATTTTTGGTTTTTGGGCCACACCCGGTGATGCTCAGGGGTTACTCCTGGCTATTCGCTCAGAAGTCGCTCCTGGCAGGCACGGGGGGACCATATGGGGAACAGGGGGATCGAACCGTGGTCCGTCCTAGGTTAGCGCAGGCAAGGCAGGCACCTTACCTCCAGCGCCACCGCCTGGCCCCCCTGGAAAACACTTTCATGGGACTGGATTTACCATGAAGTCATGCTCTCAGGCTGGAGAGAGAGCAAACTGAACTGGAGCATAAGCTTAGCACTCAGGAGGACTGGGCTTGATCTCTATAGTATATGGTCCTCCAAAGACTTTTAGGGCTACCCTATTCCTCCGGTACTAAGCCAGAACTAGTTCTTGGATATTCTTGGGTGTGGCTCAGAAATAAAAATTAAATTTGTAGTCTTAGGCAAGATCTCATTCTGCAGAAAAGCATGTAGCCGCAAGCCCTTGGCTGCTAGTTTATTATCTGTGTGGAGACCCCCAGGGGAAGCAGGGGAGTCTCAGGTGGAAGGGCAAGACAAGGGAGCTATGGGAATCTTCTCCTTTCCTCTGCCCTGCCCTCTGCCTTGGGCATATCTGCCTGTCAGTTATCTCAGAATGTGTGGGTTTGAGGATCATTTGTGACTTTCTGAACAGATGAGAGAATGTGAAAGACAAGTGAACAATTGCATCAACAGAGGCTTCCACCAGAAAATCTTGAATTGAAGCTAGGAGCCCCAAGCATTTTGGAAGCCCAGCACTGGGTGCACCTGGTAGAACCAGCCTCCCACGTTGCCAAGGTAGAGATGCTAGTGGGGAGCTGGGAATGTGGATAGGAGATCGGGGTATTTCCACCAATTGGTTATGAGAGCTGGAGAATGGACCAGACAACTTTCTCCTCAGTAATAGGGGTGTAATTTCAGACAGTGTTTCTTTTCATTGCTTCCCAGAAACATCAGCTGATGCTCAGGTGATCAGTACTGGAAGACAAACGGCTTGAAAATCTGAGTCATCTTGTCTGAGTAACATATTTGTAGCATGGAAGTCATTATGCAACTGTATTGGAAAGTCATAGACATTTATAAAGATACTCTGGCCTTTGAGCAGCTTCTTAGCAGTCAACTTCTAGACAGAGTCTTCATAAGCAGCAAGTTAGATATGAATATCAGGGTTATTTCTTTAAGAAAAAGGGCCTTATGGAAGCACTGCAAAATAAAGTATATTCATTTTTTACTGTAAAGCTCAGCGTGCAGTGATCCAAATCAAGGGAAAGAACATATATACACCCAGAAGGTCCATTGTTTTCCCTCCTTGTGAATACTCATCTCCAGAGATGAGCATTCTTCAGGAAGTAGTATCCAGGGCTTATTTTTGACTGTGTGCTCAAGGATCATTCCTGGTGGGACTTAGAGAAACATATTTGGTGCTGCGGATCAAACCTGGTTGATGTGTGCAAAGCAAGCACCCTACCTGCTGTTTTATCTCTCCAGTCCTTTTTAGTTTTGATAACAATGTCTTGTGCTGCTTATTCCTGCATGCAAGTGACATAAAATAATACTCCTCTGTGTCTGGCATCTTCAATTCAAGATGTCTTCTGTCCATCCACACACATCTACTGGCAAACGTTGGGTCCTGTCTCATTTTAAGTTATTTATGAATAAACCTGTTGTGAATGGGGGCTGGAGTGATAGTATAGCAGGTAAGTTGTTTGCTTTGTAGAAAGCTTACCCAGGTTCGATCTCTGACATCCTATATGGGCTCCTGTTCCCACCAAGAGTAATTCCTGAGTATAGAATCAGGAGTAAGCCCTGATCATTGATGGGTGTGGCCACAGAACAAAACAAACCAACAAAATCCTGTTGTAAATGTTCCCGTTCTTGCCTTTTCTCAGAGACCTGAGCCTAATTTTGATGGGTGAATACATAGGAGGGAAAATTCCAGGAAAAGATATATTGAGCTTGAGAAGATTTTTGCCAACTGTATTTCCCAAGTGAATTTCAGAAGTTTTCTTTTTTTTGAAAAAATGAAAAAGAGAGGAGTAATTAAGCCTAGAAGAGATTTAAGACTAAATTAATTTTCCTTCATTTTTATTGAATTCTAACTTTCTCTTTATTACATATCATTACCTCTGTCAATTTTTGACTCTCAAAGAGTTGTGATGGTGCCTAACTTTATTGCTGCTAAATTATACTTCTAACTACCCTATAAAGTATTCATTAGTTATAATGAAAGAAAAGAAAAATAATCTAAATATCCATCTGTAGATGAATGGTTAGTGAATCATAATCTATACATATTTTGCAGTTACAAAAATATACAAGTTACTAGCCTGGAAAATGTACATGTTAGGGCAAATGAGCAAAAAGAATATTGTAGAATATCATAGAGGCTACAGACTATGTTTATTTTATATGATAAAATGTTTTAAATACATTTTGAAAGGTAGATTTTTCTCCTCGCTCACCTACTGAAATAGGGAAATGGCGGGAGTAGTGGAAAACGGTGTTTATGGGTAAGTCCCAGAAGATATTGAAAAGACTGGGAACATATGAAAGTGAGTATTCTCATTAGTAATCATAAAAATTCAGCAAAAATGCATGAAATATCAGGTCACAGTGAGCAGTCCATTTGAATGTTGACAATCCCATGTTGGGGAGCATGTGGAGCCACAAGCACTTTCAAATACACCAATGCATAGTGCCAAATTGCTCCCTAAATTGGTGGCATTCATTTATATTCCATGGCAGAATACAAATTAGTCTCACACTACTGGAGTGCTCTGGGCAATGTTGATTACAGTGGAAGATTTTCTGGGATCCTGTCCCAGCCAGTTCACTTCTCGTACCTCTGGAGCCCTTGCTGCACACCCGCTGAGAGATGGGCACCCAAATGCTCTCTGCAGTGCTGTCTGGACCGTGTAAAAATAGGCAACAGTCTCAGTTGTTCTAGCAGAAGAATGGGAAATCACTTTTGGGTTATTTCATATGATCAAATGCTATTGTTGAAAGAATTGGAATTAGGCCACTTGTAACTACACAGAAAAGCTGGAAAGGACATAGAGAGGAAGAGAAGTTGTGGTAGCTCAATCCCAGCTGTTCTATCTGGATGGAGTCCCACCAAATAGAGCTAGAGGACCTTCGAGGAGATCACACTCTTCATGTAGCAGACGCCTAATGAAGGCGGTCTTAGCGGAGGGAGAGAGGGAATGATACAGGAAGATGCACAGGGGCATTCAATCTTGTCTATAATGTTTTATTTCTTAAGATGAATGGTAGGTACTTGGATATTCATTACATTAATCTCCTAAATACTCAATGTCAAAAGTAAGATTTATCTCTGTATCCATCTGGAAGGCCTGCGAGGATGAGATCAGGGACAGTGTATTTCATTTTCTACTATACTTCTCTGTTGAAGTTTTAATGAGTACATATGATAAAAGAAAAAGAAGACAAAGAGTGGGAATCAGTGGGTGCAAGGCATGCCCTTGAAAGGGAGGTGATTCTCTCCCTACATGTGCCCCTTTCTCTCTCTTTCTTTCTCCTTTTCCTTCTTCCTTCCTCCCATTCCTTTTCTATATTCTACCCTGCCATATCCCTTCCCTTTCCTTTTTCTTTCCCCCTATCTCTCCATCCCCATCCATTTCTCCTTCCTTCCTTTTTTTGTTGTGCTCATAGAGGACACAGAGGCAGCTCTTTGATGCTGACTGTTCTCTGCACAGCCAACATGAATGTCTTTCCTACACAGGCACCAAAATAGAGAGGGGCCAATTTTCTGAAAGCAACTGAGGCACACAGAGAGGTTAAGTGATGATCTCAGGGGCTCATCCTGAGACACTGACAGAGATGAGGGGAGGAATAGTCTAAGCTGACCACTAGAACCAAGAATAACACATGGAACAATGACAAAGCTCTTGGATGTTTCAAGTGTGTGAAGAGCAAAGGAGGGTGGGGACTCTTCAGACCTTTGGCCCACCAAGGGTCTCAAACTCAATTTACCTGGGGGCCGCAGGAGGCAAAGTAGGGGTGATCCTTGAGTGCAAAGTCAGTAGTAAGCCTTGAACATTGGGGGGTGTGACCCAAACAACTAAAACAAAACAAAACAAAAGATTCCTCTAGGGCAGGGCCACAAAATGTTGTACGGAGGGCCGCAAATGGCCCGCAGGGTGAGTTTGAGACCCCTGCTTCACTGTTCATCCCTGGAAGAGTTATGGGCACCTTTGGTGTGTGCTGTGGCAGTGACTTGGGCAGAGTATGTCCATTCCTGTGGAGGGAGTGAGGGAAAAGACACACAATCCTGCAAACAGGATGCCTAATTAGAGATACACTGGGAAAGATGGAAAAAGTGACCCAGAGCGATGGAGACTCAGCTGACCTCAGCAGGGAAGTCCCCTTCAGCCTGTCCACAAGGGCCAGACTCAGGGACAGAACATTATTCCCTAAGAGGCCATGGTGGGCAAATCTCAGACTGAGAATGAGCTCTGGCTTGAGGAGTTAAAGGACAATGAGAGGGGACACAGATAGTTTGGTGGAAAGGGAAGTCCTGGGGGTTGGAGAAGCAAAAAGAGGATTTATTCTAACATGCATCCAAGAGTGAAGAAGGCTTCCAGCAAGAGCTGATGGAATTCGGCTCTTTTTTCTTTAATAAGGTGCCTCTGGATGCTGTGTGGTTAGCAGAAATGGGTGACTTCTAATCTCCCATGTAGGAAAAGAGACAGGTTGCAGGATAGGGGTACCCTTGCAGTGTCCTGGGACAGAGAATGGCAGGGAACTGTGCTCCAGAAACCAATTGGTGGTCTGGCAGGGCTAAGCTTCAGGCAGTGGGGGCCAGGACCACTGGACATTCCCTCTGCTCTGAGTTCAAACCCGGTCTGTTGGGTCTTTGGGGGATTGACTTCTTTCCTCTGGGGTAGGTGTCTTACTCCTGTTTGATTAAGGCATTGCCTTTGAATAGACAGCAGATGGAAGAAAGGAGACATCTCTTACAATGATGAAGGTGGTGCCACAGTTGGGGTTCATAATCTTGAATTCCCACTCAAGGAGTTCTTAGGCTAGTCATTCTACTGCTCTGGATCTTGTGTCAGGTAAGATATTTTAGCTCAAATCTTGCAAATTCCAGTTTAAGTAGTGAGGGCACTTGCACTCACATGTGGATGGGCCAACTGCAACTGGCTCTCAAGGGTCCAGCCTGTCCTCTCATATCTCAGCTCTTCGTCCTCTTGTGAATTGTCTCCTCTGGGCGAGATAGGTTGGCTTCAGCCATCCCAACCTCACATCTAGGTTTGATGAGATTTGGGGAGAAAGAAAGGGAACTGTGCCATTTCTCAGTAGACCGACAGATCTCCCTCTGTGCTTTTTTGGCCCAATTGGGTTCTATGTCCATTCACAGTTCAGTTGGTAACAAGACAGGTAGGCTAGCCACGCCAGGTTTGAGATAGTGAGAGTGGGAATGTTAGATGATGTCCAAAGATCATGCAATTGGACACCAAAGGGGTGTTGTGGAGACCTAGATTCTAGTGTTTGGGATAGTGAATGGTACATTGTAAGTATGTGGATGGTCCTTGTGGTAGTAGTGGAGGAAGAAGTGGAGGGGAGGGAGAGAAAAAGGAAAACAAAAGAAGAGAAGGAGGAAGAGACAAGGATAAGGAAGAGAAAAATGAAGAGGTAGAGGAGGAAAAAGGAAGAAGAGATAGGAGAATGAGAAGAGAAAAGGGTTGGAGAAAGAGGAGGGAAGAAGAAACTTATCTTTTAATTTATATTTTGGGTTTTGGACTATGTGTGGCTAAACTAGGGCTCATTCCTGGCTTTGCATTCAGGGACCACACCCTAGTAGGTTCAGAAAGTGCCTAGGGTTGAAACTGGGTCAGCAGCTTGCAAGGCAAGTGTCCTACTTCCAGTCCCAGAAACCTACCTTTCAAGATCCAGACCCTTTAATACAATGGCCCAGAAATTTTTGCCCTGAAGTCTCAGTTCAAAGACTACAGTGTGAAAGCAGATGACTTGGATGATAGAGGAACAATCATATTCCAACCCGCCCCTCCCCCCAGGTGTTCAGTTCTCTAATGGTAGGACTTTGGTCTCTGTAGCACCTCCCCATTCCCAGAATGGGACCAGGTAGTCCTGGTCTCAGGTCACCTGAGGCATTGCTTACCTGAGCAGCTTCTAGTCACCTCATCACCCAGGTTGGGATTGGCCCCAGGCCCAATGAACTGTCCTGTCCACAGGGCCTGAGTCAACCACATCACTGCTGTGGAGTGTAGGTTATTGTCAAAGACTTGAGCACTAACCTCTGTACTTGTTGCAGGCACAGGTCTGAAGTGAGAAGACAAGAGGCCACCATGTCAAAACAAAGGCTCCAGTAGGAAGTTTCTTAGCTATGACTTATTTGCGTCATTGAAATAAAAGTTATCTAACCTAAAATGAGCTTGATTTTTAACTTTAAAATTCAAATCAGCACATCTACAATATTGCTCAATGTCCTAAAATATTTCCATCACCCCAAAAGGACCCTCATGTCCATAAGTCATCCATCCCAGCAGCTCCCTTTCCCTATCCATTGGCCATCTCAAATCTTCTTTGTCTAGATGACTTGGCCGATTCTGGGTTCTGCAATGTGACCTGAGAGGAACGTCCATGTTTTGCTCCTTGTCACAGTGCCTGGATTTGCCTAGTCATATTATGAACACAATACCACCACTACCACTCCTTTCCCTAGAGGATATTTATGTTATCATGGCTCAAGGCCTGTCGATGGCATTGCCATATGCATATGGACATGAAGCATTAAACCCACAGTTTTCAGTCCTTTTGGGTATATTCTGAAAAGTGGGAGTTCTGGGCCATTGAGCCTCTCGCCGATTAACTTGTTGAGAACTGCCAAACTCTTCTGAGCACTTCACCCTTTCACATCCCGACCAAGTAACATGTGATGGTTTCAATGGATGCCAGACATTTTTTTTCTTGTTTATGTGTGGGGACACATCCAACATTATTGGGGTGTGCTAGGTACTTGGGTGTCTCTCCTGGCAGTGCCTTGATTAAACTTAGGGCTCTTGCATACGAAGTCCATTTTCTAGCCTTTGGCCAGGTCCTCAGCCCAGGACATTTTTTATTTTTTATTTTAAATCTCCTGTGGAGATTGAGTGGCACTCCATGGCACCTCATGCTTTGTAAAGCAGTGACATATAGGAAGAGAATTCAGGATCTAGGATTGACCTACATTTTTGAGAAATGTTGATCAGCTGTAACTATGCTGTGGGCCCTTAGGTCCTTAGGTGTGGCTTTAGATGCTTCTTGCTGAGAATCTAGAAGTCAATTGGCCTCATCCCACTCAGCCTGCTTTCACCCATTGTTGAGGGGAAGGACCCATGCCAGAGAAAGCTGGAGGTGATGCACTCCATTGGGTCCTTTTTTGCTCACTGTTGTGGTTCCTGAGCTGAGGAGCAGGGTGCAGGGCCAGGCCCAGCTAACAAAGGTTCAGGTGGAAATTTGGGCAGAAGAGCTGTGAGCTCCTTCTTTGGGGAGCAATATGACATAAAATGAGCTTGGGATGACAAAGGCCTCATGGTGGTCTTTCTAAAAGGCTTGCCTCACTCAGGTCCCCAGCCTCCTTTTGGAGCACCTTCTAGCACCCTCCCTCCCAAAACTCCTAGAACATTTTCCAGAACTTATTCTAGAACAACTCCTCCTGAAACTCCTTCTAGAACCCCTCCCGAAACTTCTTCTGGAACTCCTAGAATACCAGGGAGGCAATGCTAAGTTCTTTGGGTTTCTCTGTCTGAGACACTCAACTCCCCTGATTCTTCCAACCCCACAAATCTGGGTAAGAACTCCACTTTTAGAAACTTCTTCCCCATTGTGAAAGGAGCAAGGCCTGATCTGGTGGGTGGTTCTTTCAGTCCTGGGTGAAATGGGTTTAGTGACCCCAGTACTTCACTGGTCTCCTTGACAGACCAGTGAGGGAGGCTCCCCAGAGCCCAGACGATTGGATATTATCTCTGAGGGTAGGGATTGGACATTATTTATATGTGTTTCAGCCTTGGGTTCCCCTTCTCAGTTTACACAGGGGTCCACACACCCTTGATTCCTGAGGGACTTGAGATGGGGGATGGAGGTACCTTTTATTCACTTGGTTCCCAAATGTTTGGGGCCTTCTCTCCCCTGCTTTCCCACTCCCCCCCAACACCAGCCTCAGATGTGGGTGTGTGTGAATCCTACTTCTCTTTGTTCTCCCCTTCTGGGTGGCAGGATCAGTTAGAATAGGGACCTGGCTCAGCCCCACCTGCAGAGCTCACCAGGCCTCACCTTTAATTAAGCCACTTCCTTCCTTAAAGCAACAATTCCCCACCTACCCCAACTTCATTATTCTTAAAAAAAATGTGATTTTTTTGGTAATTATTTGTTTTGACAATGCCAGTACTTTCTAGGAAGAGGACAAGAAAAATAACAACCGAGAGAGAGAGAGAGAGAGAGAGAGAGAGAGAGAGAGAGAGAGAGGTATAATTTTATTTACAGAGTTAACTGTTGTGCAGGGTATAAATGATAACAGGTTTTATTTTATTCTAAATATTTTTTATACACAGATAATTTTGTTCAATCTTTGCAACAGCTGTGTTGAATAGATATTTTTGACATTTTATAGGTAAACTTCTGAAGCAGAGGGAGATATTATATCATTTGTTCAAGGTCACCATTTTATAAAATTCAAACCCTAATCACAGCTGACTGCCTGAAGAACACATGCTCCTCCCTAGCACCATTAAAGTATTATATCAACTATTTCAATGGCATTAAGTGTAGCCGTTGCATTGTAACCTGCTTTGGCGCATTCATTTAGCAGCAACTAATTAATATTTCCCAATGCCATTTTAAATGGCAGCTCAGTATCTTATTGTAAGCATGTTCCGAGGTTTGTCGAACTAATTCTCCATTGTTGTGCAGGTAGGCTGTTTCTAAAGTTTTTGTTATTATAAACAACACAGGGAAGAACAGGCCTGTGATCATTTTTTTCTTTCTTTCTTTCTTTCTTTTTTGCCCACGTTCTCTGTAATTTCCTCCCGGGTAAATTCCCAGAAGGAGAGGCTGGGTGGGAGGAGGCCAAGCTTTTGTTTTTTAAATGTCTGTAACATCTTTGGATCAATTACATATAATTTGTGAATACAAGTTGTGCCATTAACCTAGGGAAGGTTGACACCTTTCCTAACTTGTTGGGCTTTGCACAACCTAGAATTATATGACTTGTAAACAAGCCGTCTAATAGCCCTGGATTATCTGTGGCGATTGTCAGGTCATGTAGAGGTGGTAATTTATTAAACAGATTTTCCAAATGGGTACAAGTACACCTGGGCGGAATGGAGAATGGGAGGGGTTCCTGGAAGATGAGATGGGGTGTGTCATGGAGGAGCTAGTGGCAATTTAATTTATTTGGAGACTGACTCAGAGCACCCCTATACAATTATATTACCCCCCCAATCTGGTGTGATCTAAAGGTATAGGAGCGCCCCCCCCCAAACTAGCTGGCCCTGAGCCGCTGTGGGGGAAAGATGGTGCAGCGGAGGTGGACCTAGGCAGGCAGGCAGAGGTAACAAGTCATGCCCTGTTCCTACAAGAAGGTGGGTGCCATTTCAACATGGTTATTATCTTGCTTCAGCTGCCAAGAAACACCAGCTGGGGATGGTGAAATGCCCCAGATGAATTTCTTCAGCAAAGTTACTCACCAGTGAAACAGTTTCTCATTCCAGGAGTTTGGAGAGGAAGGAGGTTGTGTGTGTGTGTGTGTGTGTGTGTGTGTGTGTGTGTGTGTGTGTGTGTGTGTGTGTGTGTGTGGTATGTGTGTGAGAGAGAGAGACAGACAGAGACAGAGACAGATACAAAAGAAACAGACAGGCACAATGACAGACACAAAGACAGAGACACACACCCAAACCCCTTTACCTCCCAGGGCTCCCTCTTACTGTTTGGGGACATCACTGCTTTAATGACATTATGCAGCTTCTCAAACAATTACCCTTCAAGCAGCCTGGAGAGGCAGTGGGGTGGGGCTCCTAATGACTTTTTGCACCAATTTAACTGGGGCAGAACCAGTTGGGACTCAGATCCAGTTGTTGGATGGGCTGGGTTGCCCAGTTTCCTGTATGGGCAGGTGTGTGACGTCCAGTAGAAGGGCACGCCCTCTAGCATGTACCCCTTTGAAGAGAGGCTCCATTTTTCCTGGTTTGGTGGATGTCAGGGTTTGAGGAGACATACAGCTAACTTCTGTGGGTGAAGAACAAGCCAGCTGGAGAGTCCCTTTCAAAAATCACATTAGGTTTCACTAAACATGTTTCATGTGAACCCAACTTAAACTCCATGTGATCTGAAAGCAACTGTCCAATTCCAATCCCTAGATCTCAGACATAGAACCAACAAAGTTTCCTGCAACAGCATCAGGAACCAAACTTCCCCTAAGAAATTCCTAATACTAGTCTGGCATCAACTTGCCAGACTTCACCAGTTTTGATATGACATCCTGACAATGAGAAAATGGCAACAATTTGATTTAAGAGAAGGCTGTCCTATATCATCATCTAATGGGAAGACACATTGTCCTTTGATCTGTGCAAAAACCAAGATCACTAACTACAGAAGACTGACTTTGACAACTATGACTGGACAGAACTTATCCTGGGACCAATAAGAAAGACCCTAGCCAGGGGCTGGCGAGGTGGCGCTAAAGGTAAGGTGTCTGCCTTGCAAGCACTAGCCAAGGAAGAACCACGGTTCAATCCCCCAGCATCCCATATGGTCCCTCCAAGTCAGGGGCAATTTCTGAGTGCTTAGCCAGGAGTAATCCCTGAGCATCAAATGGGTGTGGCCCAAAAAACAAAAAAACAAAAACAAAACAACAACAACAAAAAGAAAGTCCCCGGCCTAGGATATAATAACCAAGATCTCTAATTTCAGAGGTCTGACTTTGACAACTGCATCTGAACAGAACTGGAACCATAATGAAAGATTCTAATCTAGGCTTTGTCCTAAAATCTGAGCAAAAACCAAGACCACCAATTACAGAAGATTGATTACAACAACAGTGTTGGAACAGAGCTTCTAGAATGGTAAAGAAAGACTCTATCCTAGGCTTTGTCCTATGATCTGTGCAAATACCAAGATCTCTAGTTAGAGATCTGTTTTTATCATCCACAACTAAGCAGATATTTTCCTGACTCTATGAAAAGACCTTGGGGTATGAAAATGAGCATGTAAGGAGTCTGTAGTTGTTCCCATGACAGTATGCTTCAAGGGCAGAGAAATCCTGTATCTTGTAGAAAGGGAATTCCCTTTCTAATTTCCCCAATACTTACTGTACCTATGCAAAAAAACAAAAAAGAAGGGCACAAAATCTTGCCACATCAGCCCTTCTTCCATTTTTTTTCCTTCATTTTTTTCTCTTCTTCATTCTTGTGGTTATTATTTGGTTGTTGCTTTTTGTTACTGTGTGCTTTTTTTTGGTAATTGCTGGTTTTTTATATTTTTTGTTTTGTTTGTTTTTGTTGTTGTGATGTTTTTCTTCTTTTTCCCCTTTCTTCTTTTAAATTGATATTTATAACCTCTAGGTGGACTCCTCCCAGCTTTTTCTTTTTTCTTTTCTTCTTTTCAAACAAAACCACATAACTTGAATCATCTTGTTCTGCCTCATAAATTGAGAGGGGGGAAGGATGGTACTAGGATCAGTCATATGAACATTGAGTAAAAATAAAAAATGATCAGACTTAAACACCAAATCCAAAGTCAACTACAACATAATCTATACCCAATCTATAACAAGCTATACACAGCGGGAACCAGTTACATCAGCAGTCCCAAGGGTGCAAAGGAGGGAGACATGGATGGAGGGAGGACAACACTGGTGGTAAGAATATCCCTGATTCATTGTCACTGTACCTTAAATATTACTGTGAAAGATTTGTAATTCACTTTGGCCACAATAAAAAATTACTGAAAAATAAATCACACTAGGTTTCAGGGTCTTCTCTGAGCACCTGTCTTTCTATTACTCAGCCATCTTCCCCAAAGCCCCACAGGATCAAATGGCCATATTCTCCAGGCCTCACATTAAGGATCCTCTGTGGCCCCAGCACTACCCCAAACCGCCTACAGTGCAAAGGTCAATCTCCAGCTGCCCTAGGCAGTAGTCAGGCTCTTCTCTATGATATAGGCTGTGACCATACTGGGAGAAGCAGAGAAACTTATGAGTTTAGGAACCCCGGGGGTAAACCTCCTGCTAGCAACAGGATCCTGCTTCTCTTTGTTTTGTTTTGGTTTTGGTTTTTGGGTCACACCCGGCAGTGCTAAGGGGTTACTCCTGGCTCCATGCTCAGAAATTGCTCCTGGCAGGCACGAGGGACCATATGGGGCACCAGAATTCTAACCGATGACATTTTGCATGAAAGGCAAACGCCTTACCTCCAAGCTATCTCCCGGGCCCCAGGGTCCTGCTTCTCTTTGAAGCTTTTCCTTGTTCATGTCTTCTAACAATGGTCCTCTAGAATACGGATATCCTTCAAGAATCTTCCTTGCTGCAGAGTAGAGGCTCTTAGATGTGTCTGTGATTTGAGAGAGGGACGGTGTGTGGTGAAGCATAGCCCTGCTTCTGGCTTAGGGTCCAGCATGCACTCGAAACTATATAAGTGCTCCAAAAAAAATGGTCTTAAAATTTTGTTAGTCAACTGCTTGTTTGGCTCCCTGTCATTCATGTGCCCTGGTACATCTAGAAACACAGGAGGGCACACATGTTCAGCATGAATGTAAGGTGAAGCCATGACTGTTCGGTGCCCCTCTTTTTCTTTCCAGAATAGCACACACAATTAGGCAGTGTCAGGTAGGGATGGGACACTCTCTAGAGGATCTTATAGGGGGCTGGGTTCTCCGTGTATAAGACATATTCTTATTCGCTATACTATCTCTCTGGCCTCCATCTTAGGTATTTTTGAAAGATGTAATTTGCTGGGTCAGAGAGATAGCATGGAGGTAAGGTGCTTACCTTGCATGTAGAAGGTTGGTGGTTCGAATCCCGGCATCCCATATGGTCCCCTGAGCCTGCTAGGAGCGATTTCTGAGCATAGAGCCAGGAATAACTCCCTGAGCGCTGCTGGGTGTGGACCCCCCTCCCCCAAAAAGAGGAAGATGTAATTTGCTTATCATTCATTGTGAAGTAAATTTTTCAGTGACTGGGGGAGAAGTTTGGGTCATATCTGGGTGATGGGGTCTACTCTTGCCCAGGATTGGGTCATGATATGGTATGCAAAGCAGATACTAAGCCCATTGAGTCAACTCTCCAGCCCTAATTTTTAGTGCGTTTAAATGGTTCTTACAAGGAGCATCACTATCTAATCTCATCTTCACTTAAAGATTTTTTAATATGGAATGCTTCATGAATTTGCGTGTCATCCTTGCACATGGGCCATGCTAATCTTCTCTGTATAGTTCCAATGTTGGTATATGTGCTGCTGAAGGGAGCACACTTAAGGAATTTTTATCACAGGTCACACCCAGCAGCGCTCAGGGGGTACTCCTGGCTTTATGCTCAGAAATCACTCCTGGCAGCTAGGGCGTCCAGAAGGGATGCTGGGATTCCAACCACTGTTCTTCTGCATGCAAGGCAAACGCCTTACCTCCATGCTATCTCTCTGGCCACCCCAATCTCTTTTGATTTATTCCTTCTCTGCACTTCCATTACCCATGAATCTACTACAAAGTCGGGTCTTTTGTGGTTTTTCTGTTGTGAGTATTTCAAGGGGTCACACACTTTGCTTTTGATGGCTGAATGACATTCTCTAGGGAAATGAGCCTTTCTGTTGAGTCATTCATGGCAATGAATCTTCAAATTGCTTCTGCTAAACTCTCCTGCATAATGCTATTAGCATGTATGTAAAGTTTTTATTTACTTAAAATGAATACTTTTTAAATTGAATCACCATGAGATCCACTTTTATAAAGTTGTTATGAGTTATTCATGAGTGGGTTTTACTCATGCAATGTTCCATCCAAAATCCAGTGATTTGGGAGCTATTGAGCATGGAGGGAGCAGGATATAGGCCACTACTCTAGTATTCTAGGAGAAATGACTTCCCTCTGTATTATGTCCAGAGGTTAAAGATGGGCTAATGAGAAATGAGGGCTGAAGGGACAGGCACCTGCATGGCAGAAGCAAAGAGTTTGTATTCACTCAATATTCAATTAAATACCATTCAAGCACATTAGTTCCAGGAGTCTAACCAGCTCTTCTCTTGTCTTTGACTCCTCAGATTTACCATTTGAGCATTTAAATTCACATTTATTTTCCTTTTAAATTTTTTTAACTTCATTTTTCATCTTTATTGTCTTCTCCTCATTTGTCTCTGCAAAGGCTGGTATTATGGATATTTTCCATGACAGAAGTGAGAGTGGTCTTTAGACTGCTGCCCAGCCAACCTGGGATGGTCATGGGTGCAGCAGGGGAGATGTTTAAAGCCTGGAACATACTTTGGTATCTCCTAAAGTTTGATACCAAGAAAGGGAAGGGTTATTTTCTGTGTGATTGTTAGAACATTAGTGTAACAAAATTATTATTAGTTACAAAGAGTTTTACTCCTCTCTTCCTCCCTTTATATCATCTTTTTTATTCCTTTTGGTCTTTCCCTGGAGTTTCCTTTAGTCCTGTAATAAATTGGAGTTGGTAAAGCTAGTCATGGAAAGCTCATTTCCCTTTCTCACATATTTGTCTTCCTAGCATCCCTTGCAGCTAGGGATGGTCATGTAATCTGATTGTGGCTTATGACATGGAAGAGAGATGTGTTAGGAAGTCTGGGGATCCTGTGATCTAGATATGTCTGCCACCTGGAAGAACTGTGCTAGATGTAGTCTCTTTGAAGTAGTGAGGTGTGAGAATGCACGTCTTCCTAAAAACCTTGGCTTAGACTTATCGTGCAATTACCACCTTTGATTTAACTCTGGAACTGTTCACATTTGATGTCTTAGCATTCGAGAAAAATATTCCCCCCTCTTTTTAAGTCGCAGTAAGTGGTATATTTCTGTTCCCTGCAGTCACACATTATAATATATGTATTTATCTGATTGTATTTTATAATTACTCAAAGGAGTGGTGTATTTATTTTTTTATTATAATTGACATAAGAATTGATGTTCATAGAGAATGGAATACTTGTTGACAATCACACAGTCAAACAAATCACCACAGATGGTCTCAATGTCCACCCAGTATAAAATCAAACATCCGCTGGACCAGATTTCTTCTGTTAGGTATCAGCCCAATCTGGATCCCCCCAGAGACTCTGAGCACAGGCTGGCTGGCCTCTCCCTGGGACTTGGCCTTGTCCCTCATGAAGCCTGTTCCTCGATGTCAGCGCCTACTGGGGGAAAGAGGCCCATATCTACTGCACAGCCCCTATCCATCACCCAGCCTTTGTCCCTACACCCAACACAACAATTACCATGCTCAAGATGAGGCTCTAATCCTATTACTCATTCATCAACCAGCAGATGAGAACAGCACTGGATCGAACACTACCCAGGAAACTGGGAGAAGCCTTCTCCACCGCTGTGAAACTAGGCTTAACTCAGGCACAATAGGTGTGTAATTTAAGGTTTTGTTGAGCCAAAATCCAATCACATACTTGACTGGTGGATCACAGAGACTCACAGGCTAAAAGAATGAGATAATTCCACCTCACACAAACACTGGGATTTGGCTTTGACTTAATGACGAATGTGTGGTCAACCTTATACCATTTCATTCTCTCCCTCCCTTTCTTTTTCTCTCTCTCTTTGTCTTAATGTGTTTCTACTGCCTCCTTCCCCCAACCTCTCTCCATCTCTTCCTTTATGTATCATTCCCAGATAGGATTGGGATTCAGAAAAGTCATAGAGTCAGAAAACAGAGGTAGATGAGCAGAAGGAAGATTTTTGGAATATTGATCATGGAATAGGAGATGCTCACATTTATTATGTCTATTTACTTGATTGGTAGCATGGATGTGAGGCATGTTTTGGCTATGTATTTGTTCTAATTCCTAGAGGTCTTAGTTTTGTTCAATAGTGGCTTAAAATGAGGAGCAGGAGGCAGAAAAAATATGACTATAGCCAGAGTCTTTTCCACTGATTGATTCCATGTTATTTTTTTGCTAGTGTGTATTTCTCTGGTGGGATGGGAAAGGGTGATAAGAAGAAATAATACTGATACCTATTAAATGATGTTGTTATTGTTAACACAATTAGAGGTATCATTGAAAATGAATCCATTAAACATTTAGACTTTTCCCAACATGAATTTATTCACTGCTTATACAGTTATTTAGTGACCACTACAAGCATGCACTCTGAGAATTGGGTCATACTCAAAATAAAGGCATTAAGCAAATAGGCAATACAAAGTGATGTGATTAAAAATAATGGGAAATGCTGTTTTGGAAGCTACAAGGGTACAATGGCAGAGAGATGGTTAGTTGGTGGGAGAATACTTGATGAGAAAGAGACACTTGAAACCACTTCTTTGAAGACTTGAGGAAGAACTTGAGAGTCCATGACCAAGTCCCAGAGGGAAATACCTAGATGATTCAAGAGGCCTAGATTCTAGTCATGACCTGCCATTTATAGATGCAATATCCTAGGGCAGGACATTCATTCTTCTGAGTTTCTGTTACTTAGCCAGCAAAGCTGACTTCACCTGTTTTCTGCAAGGTCACTGTAATCAATGTGCCACTTAAAAAGTGACAAGCAGGCTGGGGTTACAAACACAATGATGAGATTTATATTTCTTCATCTGATGTGTATATAGGATGTAGGTGTAGAAAGTGTGTTGTCCCTAGAAATGGAAGTGACCTGGGATCAAAATGTGGAAATGGTTTCCCTTACATGTTCTTCCATAGAGCTTCTTCCTCTGTTTGCCCTTGATTGACATTTTCCATGTAGATATTTTCTATTGTGGAGAGTTAAACTGAACTTTAAAATCAAGATCCTGAAAGCAATTACTCACTATTAACTTTAGATGAACTTGAGCCTCATTACTCTTACACAGCAGGTGATTGGTGTCTGGCCACCATTATTGACTGCCTCCTTTCATATAAACTAAGTACCAGCTGCTGTGCTAAATTCTTTACTTATGTTCTATTAGGTCATCTCTATTCAGACCCAATTTTATTGATTCCTTTAAGAGGGAACAACTGACAATTCTCAGGAGTTATTCTTGGTTCTATGTTCAAGAATAATTTTTGGTAGTGCTCTGGTTATTATATGGGATGCAAGAGATCAAACCCAGTTCAGTCACAGGCAAGAAAAGTATTCTATCTGCTTCACTATCTCCCCCAGCACCCATAAACCCTATTTTTAAGACAAGAAAACTTTTACAGACCACATTATTTACTCCAGTTTAACAATAAAGACAATGGGAGAATTTCAATTTAATTACTTCTATTCTCGTTACTATTATAAGCTCAGATAATGACACCACTATTTTTTAGAGGTCTCTATATGATATTAGCTGTTGTCATTGAGAAGTCAGTGATGATTGTGGGCACTATCATAGATTCCTTTTGTCTTCATTTTCAAGATGCTTTTTTTGGTGTTCTGCTTTTAAGATAATGTAGACATTGGGGCCGGATGGTGGCGCTGGAGGTAAGGTGACTGCCCTAACCTAAGACGGGCCGCGGTTCCATCCCCCGGTTCCCCATATGGTCCCCTGTGCCTGCTAGGAGCGACTTCTGAGCGAATAGCCAGGAGTATCCCCTGAGCGTCACCGGGTGTGGCCCAAAAACCAAAAAAAAAAAAAAAAAAAAAAAAAAAAAAGATAATCTAGACATGGGTTTATTAATTTGTAGTTTGTTTTTTCCCCTGAATTTGAGGTGCTCCCATTGTTTTGTATCTTTCTCAAATTACTATGTTGAAATTTTATCCCCAGGAGGATATTTGGAGATGGGACCTCTAGCTAGCTATTGTCATGAGGTTGGACTTGTAACAAGTGGGATTCATAACCTGTGAAAGCAAAACCACTCCCACTCCACCTGCTATGTGAAAACTCAGGATATTCGGACTGTTTAGAAACCACCAAGTGAAAAAAGAAAGGGTGGTCTAGTGGGCAAGTGCCTGAACTCTGACGCACATCTGCGCAGGTTCAAGTCCCACCGCTGCTACTTCCTGGGGCTGGCGAGGTGGCACTAGAGGTAAGGTGTCTGTCTTGCAAGCACTAGCCAAGGAAGGACCGCGGTTTGATCCCCCGACATCCATATGGTCCCCCCAAGCCATGGGCAATTTCTGAGTGCTTAGCCAAGAGTAACCCCTGAGCATCAAATGGGTGTGGCCCAAAAAACCAAAAAAAAAAAAAAAACCAAAAAAAAAAAAACCCAAAAATCCCACCAAGTGGGTACAGACACCAAATCTTCTGACACCTGGATCTAAAACCTACCATCACCAGAAGGAATAAAGTGGGTGTTGGTTGTTTATAAGCCAGCCAAGTTAATGGCATTTTATTATTTCAAATGGACAAAGCATGAGGATTGATAAGATACATCAATTCTAGAATATTCACAACTGTCACCCCACTTCCATCTTCTGCCTGATAGTAAGACCTGCCCATTTTTGGAAGAGATCTTTGGAAGGTAACAAAAGGTTCACCTCAGGGGCAGGAGGAGGATTTGGAAAGGAGATTGAGAGAGATTCTGCAAGAGGGATGGAAGAAGAAGTAGCAGGAAGAGAGATGGCTGAAAGAAGTAGAATGCAGGGTTGATATGAATTCAGTGTGAAAGGTTATGATAGAAGCCACACCTGTTGCCTAGGGTCTGAATAAAGCTGTTGTCTCCTGAAACCTGTCTGTGGATCATTTCCTCACCGCTACCCTGAACCCTCAGATACACCTGTTTAGAGAGAGGCTGAAGGTGCGTGGTGTGGGCCGGCAGAGAAAGGCCCTTCCATCCATCCCATTACCATCCAGCCCCATCTAAGGCTGTTATTCATCACACAACCGTTTTTATTTGAATATTGTCTCACCTCTAATCTCTTTAAATCAGATGTATGTGTATCCATTTCTCTCCATTATCCCTGTGTGTTTTACTTTGTAAAACCTCTCTTCCAAAATTTCCGTTTGATTTTCACCATGCTCAGTCTGAGTAATTCCTTCAGAACTGTCATCTAGTTCATTAATTTTTCCTCCTCTATGTCTAATTTATTTCAGTTATCCACTTTTTTTTTTTTTTTGGATTTTGGGTCACACTCAGTGGTGCTCAGGGTTACTCCTGGCTCTGTGCTCAGGGGTCATTCCTGGTGGTGCTTAGGGGATCATATGGGATACTGTGGAACAATTCCAAGTCGTAGCATGCAAGGCGAATGCCCTATCTTCTGTGTCATCACTCAAGCTCCAAATCTACTTAAAAAACATAAACAAAATATAACTAGTATTTAGAGAAGCATAGAAACCATAGGTTTTCAGCCTGATTTATTTTCACTGAGTAAATGTAAAGACATATAAACACAACCCAAGTCCTTTTGTTTGTCTGATGTTTTTTACTCCAGAGTACATTTTTGAGGGTCAGAGAGAAAGAACAGAAGTTAAGGCGTTTATTTGTCTGCCATGTGGCTGACCCCATTTCCATAAATGTGGTTGTCTGAGTTCTTTTAGGGGTCACTCCTGAGCACAGAGCCAGAAGAAAGTCCCTGAGCACTGTTAGATATGATCCAACTATTCAGAAAAGGGCACATTTTTGAAATTCATGAATGTAGTTGTGTGGATGGGTTGTCTGCATGTCTGTTTTTTTTTTTTTTTTTTTTGGTTTTTCGGTCACACCCGGCAGTGCTCAGGGGTTACTCCTGGCTCCATGCTCAGAAATTGCTCCTGGCAGGCACAGGGGACCATATGGGGCACCGGGATTCGAACCGATGACCTTTTGCATGAAAGGCAAACGCCTTACCTCCATGCTATCTCCCGGGCCCCTGCATGTCTGTTTTTTATTCTATTGGTTCATTCAAATATCTACAGACTTTGAAGGTTTTATTACTAGGGCAGTTTGTTTAGAGGTCAGTGAAGACATGACCCTCTGTGGCAATATTTGGATTTTGTTGGGTAGTAGTTTGGAGAAAATGTGTACTTTCTTCACTGGGATTTAAGTTAGTTATGACACAGAGCCACTATTGAGAGTATCCTTGGGACAAGGTTTCTCATGCCATTTATAGAGAAGGAGGTTCTGAATTTCTGTCCAAATTAGACTTGTGACAAGGAATTCACAAAAAATATTGGCAGTCACCTCCCAATCCCCAAACCCTTCTCTGTGAGATGATAGAATTTTCTTTGTTTTGTATCAATGACATTCATCTGTGGAATGAAGCTTCTTATTTTATTCATTCATGGAAAGGGTCCTCTCACTGGGTGTTTGCAAGGTGCCCTGTCTAACAACTCCTCGGCTTAGGTCTCAACTGAGGTCCTTTCTCTTCTCCACACATTATTATGAAAAGAACCAAGCCCCTGGTTTTAGCAGTCGCTCCTCATCAAAGCCTACCTGATGCTCAATTCCTCTCTGCTTTGGACCTTCCTTGGGACTTGAGTCTCCCACCCTTCCTTTTGCTTTTCTTATTAGTTTATCCCATGTTTTTGAAAATGCATCTAAAAATCGTTTTATCCAACTCCTTTTCTTTGTCCCGTGGGGTGTGTGTGTGTGTGTGTGTGTGTGTGTGTGTGTGTGTGTGTACCTAGTTTCTTAAACTCTCGGTCATTGCCTCCACATAGAATAACATACATTTTTTTTTGTTTGCTTTTGGGCAACACCCAGTGATGCTCAAGGGTTACTCCTGACTATGCACTCAGAAATCACTCCTGGTTTATGGGACACCAGGGGATCAAATCGAGGTTTGTCCTAGATTAACCCGTGCAAGGCAAACACTCCACCATTAGTGCCACCTCTCTGGCACCAGAGTGAAATAAATTTTTGAAAAATTTGTTTTAAAATAACCTTATGATTTAGTATAAAAATGTTTTATTTAAATGCTTCTTTTATATACCTCTATGCTTGGGTTGCATAGACATTTCTTACACATTAAAAGGTTGCAAGTGGCAAGCGTTTAAGAAGCTCTGATGAAGTAGACAAATCCTGATTCTACTCTAATTCTGGGCCAGGTAAGCCAGCATTTATAACACTATCCAATTTCAATTGGGAAATCACCCTTCACATTTTTTTCATTGTGTGAATGAGGAAACTAAGACTCAAAAAGTATAGTCCAAAAATTGAGTGTTGCATAGTCCACACCACTGGGACAGAATCAGGCAATTGTACATGTTGAAGTCAGTGTGTGTGTGTGTGTGTGTGTGTGTGTGTGTGTGTGTGTGTGTGTGTGTGTGTGTGTGTGTGTGTGTGTGTGTGTGTG